>JAHUZM010000117.1:0-93578 GCA_019925275.1 Mytilus edulis
AAAGCTTACGAAATTTCTTTTTTTATCTTTCAATCCGTGAACTTTGGAGTTTTTGTTTTTATAGTTTGACTAGAATAATTTATGTGTGCGACATAAACTTTAGTTATAACTTCCAATGAGAAGGCGTTCCGTGGTTGGAAGTTAATACGTTAATAAGAAGAAGAAGAAGAAGAAGAAGAAGAAGAAGAAGAAGAAGAAGAAGAAGAAGAAGAAGAAGAAGAAGAAGAAGAAGAAGAAGAAGAAGAAGAAGAAGAAGAAGAAGAAGAAGAAGAAGAAGAAGAAGAAGAAGAAGAATAGTTTGACTAGAATAATTTATGTGTGCGACATAAACTTTAGTTATAACTTCCAATGAGAAGGCGTTCCGTGGTTGGAAGTTAATACGTTAATAAGAAGAAGAAGAAAAAGAAGAAGAAGAAGAAGAAGAAGAAGAAGAAGAAGAAGAAGAAGAAGAAGAAGAAGAAGAAGAAGAAGAAGAAGAAGAAGAAGAAGAAGAAGAAGAAGAAGAAGAAGAAGAAGAGAGAAGAACTGCAAAAGTGGATATTAACTTGGAACCAGGAGTTGTCATAGTTACGGCAACCATTTTGGAAATTTATACAGTGAATCCACAAATATGCATGATTCACCGTATAAATAATGGTTTACTTTTTAAATTGTTATTTGTATGGAGAGTTGTCTCATTGGCACTCACACCACATCTTCCTATATCTATAATAACATTTACTTGTTTTCTTCAGAAGTATGGATTAGCTTTTTAAAATTCCAAAAACAGAAACATTTCTGTAAAGTTTCATCCAATTTTGAACATGAAAATCTATCAATTGTGTACTTTTTCCAAATCAACAGTGGCCCTTTTTTAAGTAAATATGACTAGCTGGTTTTGGGATCTGCTGCTGATAAAAATAGGAACTAGCATGCGGCACGAAACAGTCACAAATTGCGATGTTGAAAGAGGCCAGCTAAGAAGATAATGCGTCATTAACTCAGGTCAGCCAGGTAACATATCACTTAAGGTCCACTGGTTCAATCACATAATCAGCCACGACATATCCAGGCTTATGGAGGTAGAAAGTCATTGTGAGAAATACACCGTTAACTATATGTGACTAGCCACTTCAAGGCTTAGGAGGGTACATTGTCAAAAATTTGCTTTTGTTGTATATTTATCTAGAAGATCTAGTCATGTTTTATGACATATTTGTTATAAAAGCAACGAGTCATTTCGAATACCGGTATGAAAATGAGACTGTTCTATGACGACTTTTATTTATTGAAGGCCCTTATTTATAAAACACAAAATTATTGTATTTATTGGCTCTTAGTGATGTTTAATAGCGTATTTGAATAAAATATCAAAGACTTAAATTTACTACAATACAAACAATTCTTATCTCTATTTTAGAACATGTAATTTAAACTTGCTGAAATGAAGTTAGTTTAAAATTTGTCAAAGTAAACTTTAAGATTTCATTTTTTTTTAATTTAGATTTTTTTATGCATGTCTCTAAACATAGTACTAGACGCGTAACAGTTTATGAGGTCATTTGATACGGTTAATTTATTATGGATATATTTCAGACTTAATTTATGAAGGAAAATCTTTAGAGCAGATCGTTTTTGTTTTGTTTGTCTATTTTAGAATATGTAATTTTAACTTGTTGAAATATGTTTAAAATTTGTCAAAGTAAGCTTTAAGAAATTCCTTTTTTTAATTAACATTTATTATGCATGTCTCTTTACATAGTATGCGACGCGTAACAGTTTATAAGCAGGTGTTCTCTTATATATGCATTTGATACGGTGCATTTATTATGGATATATTTAAGATTTCATTTATGAAAGGAAATCTATAGAGCAGAAATTTAATTTTTTTTTGTATCAATTTAAAATGTAGATTCAAATATTTTTCACTTCAAACGATAAACTAAAACTTCTTCAAAACTTATATATGATGTATAGTTCGGCGTCCGCAAAAAAGTAGCCAGGGAAAGTGTTTATCTCTTCTTCACAATACGTATTTCATTGAATCTCGATATTTATTATGTTTATAATTTTTCTAACAATGACGTTCTACTTCTATAAGCCTGCAAATGTCATGGCGGGTCACAATTATT
The DNA here is from genome assembly GCA_019925275.1 of Mytilus edulis. Classification (NCBI taxonomy): domain Eukaryota; kingdom Metazoa; phylum Mollusca; class Bivalvia; order Mytilida; family Mytilidae; genus Mytilus; species Mytilus edulis. The sequence goes on from JAHUZM010000117.1 coordinate 2,112, forward strand.
TGGTAAGGAAATGATATACCTAGATGTGTTTTCCGATAATGTTTTCTTTTTTTTTTCCAACTGATAGTGTTTTCATTAAACTTTACACAAGTTTCCATTGCATTGGCTATCAATATAGAATTTTTTAACAATGTCTGCATATCTATACCATTTTTGGACAAAGAAAGATAACTCCAATCAATTGAAAATTTCTTGGTATTGCACAATATTGTGCAATTAGATATTTCTTGCTATTGCGCAATACTGTGCAATTGAAAATTTCTTGCTAATGCGCAATACTGTACAATTGAAAATTTCTTGCTATTGCACAATACTGTGCAATTGAAGATGTCTTGCTATTGCTGAATACTGTGCAATTGAAAATTTCTTGCTATTGCACAATACTTAATATAATAATTTTGGCTCCTGATTTGAACCAACTTGAAAATTAGGCTCATAATCAAAAATCTAAGTTCATGTTTAGATTCAGCAAATCAAAAAAGCCCAAGAATTCAATTTTTGTTAAAATCAAACTTAGTTTAATTTTGGACCCTTTGGACTTTAATGTAGACCAATTTGAAAACGGGACTAAAAATTAAGAATCTACATACACAGTTAGATTTGGCATATCAGAGAACCCAAATTATTAAATTTTTGATGAAATCAAACAAAGTTTAATTTTGGACCCCGATTTGGACCAACTTGAAAACTGGGCCAATTATCAAAAATCTAAGTACATTTTTAGATTCAGCATATCAAAGAACCCCAAGGATTCTATTTAGTTAAAATCAAACTTAGTTTAATTTTGGACCCTTTGGACCTTAATGTAGACCAATTTGAAAATGGGACCAAAAATTAAGAATCTACATACACAGTTAGATTCGGCATATCAAAGAACCCCAATTATTCAATGTTTGATGAAATCAAACAAAGTTTAATTTTGGACCCTTTGGGCCCCTTATTCCTACACTGTTAGGACCAAAACTCCCAAAATCAAACCCAACCTTCCTTTTATGGTCATAACCTTTGTGTTTAAATTTCATAGATTTCTATTTACTTATACTAAAGTTATGGTGCGAAAACCAAGAATAATGCTTACTTGGGCCCCTTTGTAGCCCCTAATTCCTAAACTGTTCAGACCTCAACTCCCAAAAGCTATCCCAACCTTTCTTTTGTGGTCATAAACCTTGTGTTTAAATTTCATTGATTTCTATTTACTTATACTAAAGTTATTGTGCGAAAACCGAGAATAATGCTTATTTGGGCCCTTTTTTGGCCCATAATTCCTAAACCGTTTGAACTAAAACTCCCAAACTTAATCCCAATCATCCTTTTGTGGTGATAAACCTTGTGTCAAAATTTCATAGATTTCTATTTAATTAAACTAAAGTTATAGTGCGAAAACCAAGAAAATGCTTATTTGGGCCCTTATTGGACACATTGAAACACATCCGAAAAATTCCGGAAAATTATTGTCAATGCTAATTCTATTAAATAAGAAAGAGTAGCTTAGATCGTTTTATTAAACCTTTACAAGTTCAAAAAGAAAACATGATCATGCATTTGAATTAGTGGGGGGAAAAATGTGTGTGCATGTAACGATGAATCAACTTTCGTTAAAACACGCTTCATGGCAGAACCATATGATTGGACAGTCAAATTCTATTCTGGAGACAAGTCATACAATTTAAGCAATTAAGGTATGTCGAGCCATTTGAGCGTGGCAATATTGATGTAAATGACGCAAATTATTAGTCAGGCCATGATCCATTGGTGAGTTTACTCTTCATAAATAACTTCAAGGACAAACCGCTTCAACATTTCGCATGCATTGTGAACGACTTGATGAAATTAAAAATAACTTGCTTCTGATGCTTCAAATAAATCGGGGCATGATGTTGCTTTTCGAATACTACAGTTCAGTATGTCTACATTCATTAAGTCTACAGGATGATCTATTTGCGAAAGAAAGAGCAAACGAAATTCATTGTTGTATAGTTTGCGTCATTTACATTTGTTTACAGATATTGAATTTTGTGAGAAAAAAAATTGTGAAAAGCTGTTTACGATCGTTTGAAATTTCAAATTATTTTTATCTTTGCAATGAATTCCAACCTCTCTGGTAAATATTTTGGCTGGTTAGTAGTTTACAATTATTTGTCTCTCGGTCTCTCGAAAATTATCTCCGTGGTCTCTTCTTTTCTGATGGCTACGGCAGGTAAGTGTCTCTGACGTAAGATTCATCCCTTACCAGATCGCAACACACGTACATCCTCTGCGTAGACGTTTCAAAAGCCGGTACAAAGGTCATCTCCAACAGAGCACACTCCCACGTTCCTTTCATTAAGTGTGATCTAGGTAAACGTATTCTGAACTGTCCTCCCCTATTCTGGGGAAAAAGTTGGAGCGAGTCTCCACTATTGACGAATAAGTAAAACTCGTCCATGGTTTTGATTAAGCATTCGATCCTCTTCCTCTTATAACCATCGCCGCCGCCGCCACCGCCACCGCCGCACCCGTCGAATTTTTCGATTCACTCGGACGTTCTCCGGAGTATTACCTTCGTCGCTTCAGGAACGTGCTCATCGCCAATGGACCTCAATACAGATTCAGTCGGGTGAGAGTGCAGCCCGAAGACGGCGACAGTTGTGGATTGTACTGCATACATTTCGTCAAATACAGACACAAGCACTTCACACTGGAAGATATCGTGAACGAACTCACCGCCCGAGACCCAAAGACGATCGAATCCGAATTGAAAAACATTTACCAATGAATTTGTTTGTGAATAAATAAACGTTTAAAACTAGACACGTCGTTATTGTGGACGCCATACATCACTCCTTCCTATATATGATTAAACAGAATGATATGCTAGACCAATGTCGGTTCGTCTAGAGTTATCTCCCATTTCCCGAGTTGCCCCCCCCCCCCCCCCTCCCCATCGCTTTCACGAGGTTGATTTTTTGAATGACATACATTGTCTGAACATATTTTCCTTATATGGTCATATCATACTTCCATATATGGACATGTGTGTTTATTTCGATTTTCGAGTGAAAATAAAGTGTTGACCTTATTTGGACATATTTTCCTAATATGGTCATTTGATACTCTGAGTTATTTCCTTATATGGTCATGTGCGTTTATCTCGGTTTCTGAGTGAAAATAAAGTGTTGACCTTATTTGGACATCTTTTCCTTATATGGTCATATCATACTATGGGTTATTTCCTTATATGGTCATATGTGGTTCTTTCGATTTTCCAGTGAAAATAAAGTGTTGACCTTATTTGGGTATATTTTCCTGATATGGTCATATACCAACCTCCTTTATTTCCTTATATGGTCAACTTGCCATTGGTCGATTCGATACATGTCCGTATATGGATATCACCCTTCCGTTTTTTAATCATCCCCGATCAACATGAGTCACGTCTGACGAGTCATATTGTAACGTTCTTACCTTATTTATGGATATGAGTCATTCCAACTAATTACGAACGATGGACTTATGAGTCATGTTGTGTCGTCCTAGTCAGCTGACCATATTTGGTCAACCGGAGGGGACGTTTCGATAAAGGGGCGGGGCTTGGCCATATTTGGCTGCGCCCTCGCGCCCTGCGTTTTTGGGGTGCCTAAAACTCCACACACCCTACTACTCTTATTTGTCACCGTACTATTATAGATAAAACACAATATTTAAATTATATCAGAAGGTTTGTATTATGCCTATTAAAATCTTATGAAATGGGAGGCAGTCCTCATCTTAATGTTATATGTCTTATAATAAGTTCAAAGTTAATAATAAATATACTCTATACTATCTATTTTAGTAATTTTTTTAATGTATTCGTATCACTCCATAAACCATTCTCATAAACTGTAGAATATAATTGTTCAAGGTTATTCACGGTACGTAAACTTCAATCTAGTATACTTGGGTTGTTTTTTGTTTTTTTGTTGGTTCATGCATTCTGAAGTTAGGTTTGTCAGCGTTTAGGAATCCCGCCATTTTCAGCACACATTTGAGATCAGCAATGTTTTATACTTAAATTAAACCAGTAACACTGTTTTTCATGTAAGTATGATTATGATACAAGTAAATTTTTAATTAAATTTTTTCCGCAATTTTATTTTGAAATAAATAAACAAACAAATATTTTATTTGCCAATCAAGGCGCCCAAAATGAGCAGAATAATTACAATATAATTTTCAAACATAATGTAAAGTAAATTAAAAATAGGTTAAACAAAGTACATAATATGATTGATTTTGATTTAATTGATTGATATAAAATATTAAAGCAAATGAAGTAGGCAATTTGTAATAATAAAAATATATAATATAATATGACCAATTGTCTGTTACTCTGGTCCCTTTATTGGACAGCACACCTCATAGTATACTAATAATTTTTTAAATGTAAAAGAAATAACTAATGTAAATGCATATTTGATCATACATATCATTCTATATCTTTATATAGAGAAATCTAATCTAAAATTGTATTTCTGTTTATATTTAAAACCTCTAATAATTGACAAATTATTATCAAAATGTTTTTATCTTCATTTCCCATTAGCGAAATAAAAAGAGATTTGTTATCAAGTTTTGAAATTTATTTTTACTATATATTTTGCTTAGAAAAGGATTTCTAACATTATCCAAAGTTTTACATGTTAAATTTGCTTGTGGCTAAACAAAATGCAGAACACATTTTTATTCCGTATATTTAAAATCATTTTTATTCAACTGCAGCATTTACTTCGTGCAGCGAAAAACAAAGTCATAGAGCATCATTCCAAATATATTTATTCAGTAGACAGATTAGAAGAGGTAGCCTCTTAAAAGGCTTCTTCAATATGCTGTTTCGGAATATACAGACCTATTTTTATACGCCCGTCAAAATTTTGACGGGACGTATTATGGTATACAAATGTCCGGTGTCCGTCCGTCCGTCTGTCCGTCTGTCCGGCGTAAACATGTCGCACCTTAACTTGAGAACGACTTATCCAAATTTCATGAAACTTGATATAGTTGTTTCTTATGATGGTCAAATGATCTGTATACTTTTTGGTGAAAATAAGATTTAAACTTTTTGAGTTACGGCACTTTGTAACTAAAATAGGGGTGTGTTTTTTTTTTCACATGTCGCACCGTATCTCAAAAACGTTTCTTGAGTATTGCTTAAAACTTTACGCACTTCTTAGTTATATTAATCTTAATATCTGTATACTTTTTGGTGATGATTCAAAATTTCATTTTTGAGTTTTTGAGTATTTTGTAAAAAAGGGGGAGGGTTTTTTTTACATGTCGCGCCGTATCTCGAAAACGATTTATGATTATTGCTTAAAACTTTACACACTTTTTTGTTATATTAATCTAAAGATCTGTATACTTTTTGGTGATGACTCAAAATTTTATTTTTGAGTTATTGAGTATTTTGTAAAAAAGGGGAGAGTTTTTTTACATGTCGCGCCGTATCTCAAAAACAATTTATGATTATTGCTTGAAACTGTACACACCTCTTTTTTATACTAATTTAAAGATCTGTATACTTTTTGGTTTGAATCAACATTTTATTTTAGTGATATTTGTAAAAAAAACAAAACAGGGTGGGGGTGGGGGGTGTGTTCACATGTCCCGCTGAGTCTCAAAAACAATAAATGGTTATTGCTTAAAACTTCCTCAGAAACTATTTATGATTATTGCATAAAACTTCCACACAAGACGTCGGTCGTATCATGCACTCATTGCGCAGCTGTTTATTAATAGACGTATTTACACTTGTATGCAAATTTGTCCGCCATTACGTAAAATCACACAGGTTCCCGTAAACTTTGACATCATGTCCGTACCCAAATATGAAAATATTACCCAGAATGCATTAGATTCTACAATGCCGGATTTGAAACAGACAAATTGAATAGAATTATGTGATTTTACAGTTAAACAGTAATGATTTTTCAGGAATTAAGCAGTGTTTGCAATACTAAATGCATCATCTGATATTTCCTCCGATTTTTTAATTTTATCACTATTTTACGTTAGTAATCAATGATTTGTCATATTTTACTTTAAAATATGTTTCTACTGCGTAATGTAATCGTTACGGCTATTCTTATTATATCATGTGCACAACAATGTACGCCAACTAGCATTTCAAATGGTTTAAAAGGAACCAAAAAAATGATGTCCTTCAATATAAGAATAAAAAAAAGTAACCTGAGGAAATGGAACTTTTAAATATTCAATTCCGATCATTAGTAAATGAATTCCAATCTGGAACAGTTATTCTCTTCTTGACATCATCTGAAAAGTCTGAAGCATAAATTATTAAGGCATATTTATTATTTAATTCGATTTTCAAACAAATAGATATAGGAAGATGTGGTGTGACGGCCAATTGCAATGAGACAACTCTCCATCCAAATAACAATTTATAAAAGTAAACCATTAAAGGTCAATGTACGGCCTTCAACAAGGAGCATTGGCTCACACCAATCAACAAGCTATAAAGGGTCCGTAAATTACTAGTGTTAAACCATTCAAACGGGAAAACCAACGGTCTAATCAATATAAAAAACGAGAAATGAAAAACACGTACAAATTATATAAACAAACGACAACTACTGTACATCAGATTCCTGACTTAGGACAGGTGCAAACATTTGCAGCGGGATTAAACGTTGTAATGGTACCAAACCTTCTCCCTTTTTCTAAAACAATAGCATAACATCACAACATAGAAAAACACACGATAAAATATCAATTGGAAGGCTGAACTCAATCAAAAAACGTAAATTAACACAAAAATATGCATATGATTCATATGATTCGCTTGTAATCGGTTTAGTACTGTTCGATAGCTTTTCATACTATTCAGCAATATAAAATTGAGAATGGAAATGGGGAATGTGCCAAAGAGACAACAACCCGACCATAGAAAAAAACAACAGCAGAAGGTCACCAACAGGTCTTCAATGTAGCGAGAAATACCCGCACCCGGAGCCGTCCTTCAACTGGCCCCTAAACAAATATATACTAGTTCAGTGATAATGAACGCCATACTAATTTCCAAATTGTACACAAGAAACTAAAATTAAAATAATACAAGGCTAACAAAGGCCAGAGGCTCCTGACTTGGGACAGGCGCAAGAATGCGGCGGGGTTAAACATGTTTGTGAGATCTCAACCCTCCCCTTATACCTCTAGCCAATGTAGAAAAGTAAACGCATAACAATACGCACATTAAAATTCAGTTCAAGAGAAGTCCGAGTCTGATGTCAGAAGATGTAACCAAAGAAAATAAACAAAATGACAATAATACATAAATAACAACAGACTACTAGCAGTTAACTGACATGCCAGCTCCAGACTTCAATTAAACTGACTGAAAGATTATGATTTCATCATATGAACATCAGGCACAATCCTTCCCGTTAGGGGTTTAGTATCATACCATCATAACATATATGAGAAGAACATAACCCGTGTCATGCCAACAACTGGTTTTTTAATAAATGTGTTTAGTTCCGATGCAAGACCCTATAAGTGAATCAATATTAACGCCAAAATATGCAATCTTTAATGACCTGACAACAGAATCGTAACTATATCCCTTCTTAATAAGTCTATTCAAAGGTTTTGTTAGTTTTTGAGGTGAATACTGACACCTTTGTGCTTTATAAAGAATATTTCCATAAAAAATTGGATGTGAAATACCTGAACGTATAAGAACTCTGCATGTTAAGCTATATTTACGAATGATGTCCTTATACCGATGATAAAATTTAGTAAATGTTTTGACTAGTTTGTGATATCGAAAACCCTGGTGTAATAATTTTTCAGTAATACATAAATTTCTCTCGTTAAAATCTAAAACATTGTTACATACACGAGCGAATCGTACAAGTTGAGATATATAAACACCGTAAGATGGTGACAAGGGAACGTCACCATCTAAAAATAGATAATTAACGATAGGAAATGAAAAACCATCTCTTTTATCATAAATTTTAGTATTCAGCTTTCAGTTAGTGATATAGATATCAAGATCGAGGAAAGGGCAGTGGTCATTGTTAGTACTAGCTTTATTTAAAGTAAGTTTATAAATTAAATATATGTTGATTTATACAGGGAAATTTCAACTACTAAACAGTCAGCACATAGGCTTAACAAATCTGAATTGACTTCAAGCGAATTGGTTGAACAGTACTGACTTTACTAAAATAGATAAGTTCGAACATTGACTGAAAGCCGCCTGAAATATATTTCTCGTTCATATCAACATTGGTTTACTAGTGAATTACATAGTGTGAATAAAACCGAAAAATCGGTACATGAGGAGCAGGATCTGCTTACCCTTCCGGAGCACCTGATATCACCCCAAGTTTTTGGTGTGGTTCGTGTTGCTTAGTCTTTAGTTTTCTATGTGTTGTCTTCTTTACTATTGTTTGTCTGTTTGTCTTTTTATAATCAGCCATGGCATGGTCAGTTTTTTTTTAATCTATGAGTTTCACTGTCCCTCTAGTATCTATCGTCCCTATTTTAAGACTTTTCACTATATTATAAATTGTGCTATGCTTGAACATACCTACACAATCAAAATTTGATCACGTGAACTTCGCATGAATCTTATATGAAATATTCATGAAATATTTCACGTAAGAGTCACATCAAACGAGCTTATACATGAAAATCACGTGAAAATTTTCATGTGAATCTCTTGTTCTTGTCAAATTCACGTGAAATTTTTCACATAAATGTCCCTTGAACTTTACTAAAAAAATGTATTTTTTTCATGATTTTGATTAAATTTGGTAATTAAAATGTCATTTGAATTGCTTTAAAAAATCCTGTTATTTTCACGTCTAAATTCAATCGATTGTCACCCGAGATTAACGTGGAACACACATGAACGGATTTCACGTGAGTTTCCCGTAAAATTCGTTTCAGGTGAAACTAACGTGCGTTTCACGCGAGATTCGACTCAATTTAAATTCATGCGAAATTGATGTGAGTGAAACAATGAAACAAGTAAAATCTCAAAACTTCAGAACTCCGAGGTAAATTTAAACGGAAAATCACTAATCAAATGGCAAAATCAAAAGCTGAAATACATCAAACGGATGGATAAGAACTGTCATATTCCTGACTTGGTACAGGCATTTTTTAAGTAGAAAATGGTTGATTAAACCTGATTTTATAGCTAGCTAAACGTGTAATTTGTAATACCGGCATGACAATGAGACTGCTCGATGACACTTATTTATGAAATACTACGGATGTCAAAAGATCTGAATACTTGGTCATGATACTCGCGAGTACTCGAGTACTGTGATGACTCTAAACGTCTATTCAAAAGATAGGATTTTAGGTGGGATGCGCTTTTTTTGTTACCACCTTTCATAAACATATTAACGAAAGACAATCGTACTACAAAAATAACTTGATCCTTGGATATATGTATCGGTGGCACATTTTTTAATACCTAGAAATGTGATCTTGTCTACAACTTTAGATGAAAGACTGTTTGACTTTCTATTTTTTGTTACAAGTACTGCACGAAAATATCCCCTCGGAAGGAACGAACTATTATATACCAGTACCATGGAAGTAATATTGAAAAATAATACTTCCATGCTAGTACCAAATATAAGTCTCAGAAAAACGTATTTACATTGTTAATGAATTTAAAATAATATTACAAAGGGGATATTTCATCGGAACTAAAGTGAGCGGAAATGTGAGGAAGAAAGAAATATCTTAAGATTTATAACAGGCAAACGAGTATCCGAGTACTAAAATTGTACTCGAGCACTCGGCCTTCCGAGCGAGAACCGAGAACTTGAGTACTCGTTGCCATCCCTATGTATACAATACATAATTATTGTATTTATTTCTGGCGCTAAGTTATCTCCAATAGCCTATTAAAATAAATATTGCAAATGAAAGAATCAAATTTACCACAATATAAAAAGTTCTTCGGTCTATTTCAAAAAATGTAAATTAAACTTGTTAAAATGAAATCGGTATAAAATTTGTCAAAGAAGGCTTTTACAATTCTTTATTCTTTAATGTGTCTTTTAACTGCAATATGTCTCGTTACATAACATACGTCTAATAGTGTATAAGTAGATGTTCTCATATGTGACCAGCCACGACATATCCAGGCTTATGGTAGTAGAACGTCATTGTGAGAAAAAACGCTGTTAACTATATGTGACTAGCCACTTCCAGGCTTAGGAGGGTACATTGTCTAAAATTTGCTTTTTGTATATTTATCTAATATAATATTCCGAAACAAAACTCTCTGTCATGTTATTATGACATGTTTGTTGTAATAGCAATGAAACGAGTCATTTCGAATACCGGTATGAAAATGAGACTGTTCTATGACGACTTTTATTTATTGAAGGCACTAATATATAAAATACAAAATTATTGTATGTATTGGCTCTTAGTAATGTTCAATAGCGTATTTCAAGGAATAAAATTTCAAAGAATTAAATTTACTACAATACAAACAATTCTAAGCTCTATTTTAGAACATGTAATTTAAACTTGTTGAAACGAAGTTAGTTTAAAATTTGTCAAAGTAAGCTTTAAGAATTCCTTTTTTCAAATTTGTCTTTTAATTTAAATTTATCATGTCTCTAAACATAGTATGCGACGCGTAACAGTCTTGGTGTTCTCATATATGCATTTGATACGGTGCATTTACTATGGATATATTTAAGACTCCATTTATGAAAGAAAATCTATAGAGCAGAGCATTTTTTTTTTTTTTTAATTTTTTGTAGCTCTATTTTAGACCATGTAACTAAACTTGTTGAAATGAAGTTAGTTTAAAATTTGTCAAAGTAATCTTTAAGAACTCCTTCTTTTAATTTAGATTTATTATGCATGTCTCTATACATAGTATGCGACGCGTAACAGTTTATAAGTAGGTGTTCTCTTACATGCATTTAATACGGTGCATTTGTTATGGATATATTTCAGACTCCATTTATGAAAGAAAATCTATAGAGCAGAGAATTTTGATTTTTTTTGTATCAATTTGAAATGTAGATTCAAATATGTTTCACTTCAAACGAAAAAGTAAATCTTCTTCAATGATGTATAGTTCGGCGTCCGCAAAGAAGAAGCCAAGGAAAGTGTTTATCTCTTCTTCACAAATTGAATTTTTTGAATATTTCATTGAATCTCGATATTTATCATGTTTATAATTTTTCTAACAATGACGTTCTACCTCCATAAGCCATAAGCCTGGAAATGTCATGGCGGGTCACATGTATGCACTTGATACATTGACAGTGCATGTATTATGAATATATTTTAGACTCCATTTATAAAAATATATAGAGCAGAGAATTTTGATTTCTTTGTATCAATTTGAACTAGGGATGTCAACGAGTACTCGAGTACCCGGGTACTCGCTCGTGTTATGATATTGTAATTATTGTGTTGTGTGGCTTGATAGTTGTTTACAGAACAATCTTAGAACTGTGCAGTTTAGAAATCACTAGAACAATTAAAGAATGATTGGAACTTTCCAGAATGATCCTTATAAAAGATGCGTTATATAAACTTCTACATTTTACTAGAAACTTCTGTTGGAACTTTCTAGGATATTCCATTATAGACTGTTCTAGAATCTTCCATGAAAACTATATATATACAGACACTAAAGTTAAACGCTCACTCTTGGATTTGGACTTAGACATCGATAGACATTAATATTCATAGCATTTGGATTGACATTTTTATTCTGCAAACAACATCATACTGGATTGTGACCTTAGAAGTGAACGTAATATTCAGATCGGATTCCGAAAGATTTCCGGATACAGATAAAGATAAAAGATTGGACTCATATTTTGACAGTTAAGTTGACAGTAATATTTGTGTAATACTTCTTGTAAACTTTTGTATAATAAATATTGTTAAATTTTATTATTGATTTGTGTCTTTTGTTGGCTACAATTTAAAGGTAATTTCTGGCCGTAACAGAAATTGGGGGCTTGTCCGGGAGTACGAAAATATCTTATTCAAAATTTATTCAATATTTTTATCATAACTAGCCAACAAAATTCTACAAAATGGCATTTGATGCCGGTAAATTTTTGAAAACGCCAGACCTGGAGGGGTTTGATAATTTAAAGAAGGAGGAATTAGTATTGCTTGCTAAACATCTGAAATTAGATTTTAGAGTATCTATGAGAAAACAAATTATAAAAAATTTGGTTATAGACAAATTAGTGGACGCAGAAATTTTAGGTGAAGAGGCTCTTGATTTTAAGGTCGAAAACGTTGACGCCTTTAAATTAAAACAGCTTGAATTAGAACATAAACTTAAATTAAAAGAACTGGAAATGAAGGAGACAGAGAAAATAAAAGAACTTGAAATGAAGGAAAGGTTGGAAATGGATAAAAAAGAAAAAGAAGATGAATTTAAATTAAAAGAACTTGAAATGAAGTTAAAAGAACTTGAAATGAAGTTAAAAGAACTTGAAATGAAGGAAAGGCTAGAGATGGAGAAAATGAAAATTGAAATGGTCAAGGAAAAAAAGCAACACTAATGTCCAGCCGAAATCAGAATATTTTGATGCAGCAAAAAATATACGTTTGGTTCCCAGATTTTGTGAAAAAACAGTCGATAAATATTTTCAACAGTTTGAGAAAATTGCTCATAATTTGAATTGGCCAAAGCCATATTGGACTACAATGCTACAAAGTGTTTTTGAGGGTAAGGCCGCTGAAATATACTCCGCACTTCCAACAGAAAAAAGTTCCGATTATGACACGGTAAAACAGGAAGTTTTAAAAGCTTATGAGCTTGTACCAGAAGCATATAGACAGAAATTTAGATCTTATAAAAAGTTTGATTCACAAACCTATGTGGAATTTGCTCGGGAAAAAGAAGATATATTTGATAAATGGCTTACTTCAAAGAAAACAGATAACAATTTTGATAACCTAAGACAATTGAGGTTATTAGAAGAGTTCAAACAATGTGTTCATTTAGACTTAAAAACACATTTAGACGACAAAACTGTTGGGACAATACATGATGCAGCTGTAATTTCAGATAATTATACCCTTTCACATAAAAGAAGTTTCAAGGGTCAAAATGTTAATACTTCAAGTGGAAATTACAAAAATCAAAGCACTGAGCGTACTGATAGTAAGCCTGTTGCACAGATTAAGAGTCAGTCCAATTATAATATGTCTAGTACAAAATTTGATACTTTTGAGAAGAAGTCACTGATTTGTGCTTATTGTAAAAAAAAAAATGGTCACCTGATGGCTGATTGTTTTAGACTCCAGAAGAAGAATGAGCGAGATAATAAGCCGAAGTCCAGTGCTTGTACGACACCTATTTTACCAGTACGTTGGAATGTCCTGCGAATCAGGCTTTTAAGTCCAGTTTTTGTGATTACATGGAGGAATATAAACCTTTTATGTCTGATGGGTTTATTTCTATTGTTGATGATACCACTCTTCAGCCTATTAAGATTTTACGGGACACTGGAGCTTCTCAGTCTTTATTGTTAGAAGGTGTGTTGCCTTTGTCAGAGAAGACTTCTGTTGGTGCCTCCGTTTTGTTACAAGGTGTAGAGTTGGGTTGTATAGATGTTCCTCTCCATCGTATTTATCTGAAGTCAGATTTGATAACTGGACCAGTTATTGTGGGTGTTCGTCCTAATCTCCCTGTCTGTTGAGGGTGTTACGTTATTGCTAGGAAATGATCTAGCTAGGAACAAAGTGGTTGCTGAACCAATTGTTACCAGTGAACCGGTGATGGATGTTAAATTACCTGAAGATGATACTGAATTGTATCCAGCTTGTGTTGTCACTAGGGCGATGGCTAGAAAACAACAAGATGAGGATTTGCAAGAAAACAGTTTGATTACATGGACCTTTCTGACACTTTCCTAGCCGACATTGCAGGTCCTGGTAGCTCAGAAAAGGCCATAATTAGACCACCTAATGTTAACAAGAATGTAATTATGCCATGGCCAGACATAAACAGCCATTCATTAAACAGAAAGAACCTTTTCGAAGAACAAAATAAAGACCCTGAGGTTCTTCAGCTCCACAAGAGGGCTCAACCACAGGAGGAAGCAGACAAAGTGGCCGAATGCTATTACCATCAGGACGGCATTTTAATGAGGAAGTGGAGGCCTCCTGATGCTACCCCAGAAGAGGAATGGAGAGTGGTATACCAAGTGGTGGTGCCTAAAGTATATAGGCAAGAAATTATTGGTCTTGCCCATGACACCCCCTTGGCTGGACACTTAGGTATAAGAAAGACTTGCCTTAAAATCTTGCAGCATTTCTACTGGCCAAGACTTAGAAATGATGTTGCAGAATACTGCAAATCCTGTCATATATGACAGGTTGTTGGTAAGCCTAACCAGAGAATACCACCAGCACCACTTCTGCCTATTCCAGCCTTTGACGAACCTTTCAGCAGAGTTCTAATTGACTGCGTTGGACCTTTACCAAAGACCAAAACTGGAAATGCGTATTTATTGACAATCATGTGTACATCCACTCGCTTTCCTGAGGCTATTCCGCTAAGAAATATCAAGACACCTACTATATATATATTGTCAAAGCACTTATAAAATTTTTCACATTAGTAGGACTTCCTAAGTCTATTCAGTCCGACCAGAGATCAAATTTCATGTCAGGTTTATTTCAGCAAGTCGTGTACCAGTTAGGGATTGCTCAGTATAGATCAAGTGCGTACCATCCAGAATCTCAAGGTGCCTTAGAACGTTTTCATCAAACATTGAAGAACATGATTAGAACTTTTTGTCTTTAATTTGACAGAGACTGGGATGAAGGTGTTCACTTTCTACTTTTTGCAGTCCGAGAGGCTGTTCAAGAATCCCTTGGATTTAGTCCCTTTGAGTTGGTATTTGGCCATACTGTAAGGGGACCGTTAAAATTGATTAAGGAAACGTGGCTTACTGAACATACTGACTTGAATCTTTTAGACTATGTATCTAGATTTAAAGAAAAATTGTATACTGCTTGTCAAATTGCTCAGAAAAACTTAAAACATGTACAGAACAAGATGAAAATATGGTATGATAAAGATGCCAGGGACAGAGTTTTTGAGCCTGGTGATATGGTACTTGTATTTTTGCCAGTCCCTGGACATCCTTTACAGGCTAAATATTGTGGTCCTTATACAATAGAGAGTAAAATCAATGATTTGAATTATATTTTAAAAACTCCAGGTCGGCGCAAACAAAACAGAGTGTGTCATATCAATATGTTAAAACCATATTTTGAGCGTACTAATGAATGTGAGAGTAAACCAGTTGCCTCTTTAGGCATGGTTAAATTTGAGAACAATCATGACAAACCAGATGTAATTGAACCACCTTTTAGTTCTAAAACTCTGGAAGAGACTGTTAGATTGAAAAATTCAGAAATTTTCTCAAATTTAGACTCAAAACTTGCACATCTGTCTTTTGATCGTAGAGAAGAAATAAAAACTTTGGTATTTTCTTTTAAAAATCTTTTTCCAGATGTGCCAAACAAAACCACTGCTGTTTGTCATGATGTTGATGTAGGAGATGCTTATCCAATTATGCAACATCCTTACCGGCTCAATCCACTCAAACTTGAAGCTATGAGAAAAGAAATTAAATATATGCTTGACACTGATATAATTGAGCCGAGTAACAGTGAATGGAGCTCTCCTTGTCTCCTTGTGCCAAAACCAGATAAAACCTTTCGTTTCGTGACTGATTTCAGAAAAGTAAATTCAGTCTCAAAATCTGATTCCTATCCGATTCCAAGGATAGACGATTGTATTGACAACATTGGTCAAGCACAATTTGTGAGTAAATTTGATTTGTTGAAAGGTTATTGGCAAGTTCCACTGACACAGAGAGCTCGTGAAATATCAGCTTTTGTTACACCAGATGGCTTATTTCAATATAATGTAATGCCGTTTGGCATGAAAAGTGCACCAGCTACATTTCAAAGAATGATCAATAATGTTATAAAAGATTTAAACTGTTGTTATGCTTATATTGATGATCTAATTGTATGTAGTGATAGCTGGGAACAGCATTTAACACATTTGTATGATACTTTTGATAGATTGTCACAATCAAATTTGACTGTTAATCTTGGTAAAAGTGAATTTTGTCAGGTCACTGTTGATTATTTAGGGCATACAGTTGGCCAAGGTCAAGTGAAACCTATTATGGCTAAAGTAGAAGCCATTTCCAAATTTCCTCCTCCTACAAATAGAAAACAACTTATGAGATATTGAGGCATGATTGGATTTTACAGAAAATTTTGTTCAAATTTTGCTACTGTGGTTCAACCATTGACTCATCTTTTACGAAAAGATTCTAAATTTATCTGGAGTGAAAATTGTCAAAACGCTTTTGAAAATAGCAAATCACTTTTAATTAATTGTCCAGTTTTGATTACTCCAGACTTTGAAAAACAATTTAAACTTGCCGTTGATGCAAGCGATGTAGGAATTGGAGCTGTTTTATATCAAGAGACAGATGATAATGTTGAGAAACCTATATCATATTTTTCCAAGAAATTAGATAAACATCAGAAAAAATATTCAACTATTGAAAAAGAGTGTTTTGCAATGTTGTCAGCACTTCGACATTTTGATGTATATTTGAATCCCACTGTATATCCTATTCTTGTTTGTACTGAGCATAATCCTCTCACCTTCATACATAAAATGAGAAACAAGAATCAGAGGTTGACTAGGTGGAGTTTATTGTTACAGGAATATGATGTAATTGTAAAACATATCAAGGGTAAGGATAATGTAATAGCAGATGCTTTATCTAGAGCTTATTAAAACACTTTGTATATACTATGTATTTTTGTTCATATTATTAATTATAAGTTTTTGTTACACTAAAACTTCTTTTAAGGGGGGAGGTGTTATGATATTGTAATTATTGTATTTATTTATGTTGACCTGATAGTTGTTTACAGAATAATCTTAGAACTGTGCAGTTTAGAAATCACTAGAACAATTACAGAATGATCGGAACTTTCCAGAATGATCCTTATAAAAGATGCGTTATAAACTTCTACATTTTACAAGAAACTTCTGTTGGAACTTTCTAGGATGTTCCATTATAGACTGTTCTAGAATCTTCCATGAAAACTATATATATACAGACACTAAAGTTAAACGCTCACTCTTGGATTTGGACTTAGACATCGATAGACATTAATATTCACAGCATTTGGATTGACATTTTTATTCTGCAAACAACATCATACTGGATTGTGACCTTAGAAGTGAACGTAATATTCAGATCGGATTCCGAAAGATTTCCGGATACAGATAAATATAAAAGATTGGACTCATATTTTGACAGTTAAGTTGACAGTAATATTTGTGTAATACTTCTTGTAAACTTTTGTATAATAAATATTGTTAAATTTTATTATTGATTTGTGTTTTTTGTTGGCTACAATTTAAAGGTAATTTCTGGCCGTAACACTCGGAAGGCCGAGTCCTCCAGTACAATTTTAGAACTCGGATACTAGTGTGCCTGTTATAAATCTTGAGATAGTTCTCCTCACACTTTCGCTCAATTTAGTTCCGTTGAAATATTCCTTTCGTAATACTATTTTGAATTCATTAACAACGTAAAATAAATACGTTTATCCTGAGACTTCTATTTGGTACAAGTAAATAGTAGTCCGTTCCTTCCGAGGGGATGTTTTCATATGCACTTCTTGTAACAAAAAATGTAAAGTCAAACAGTCTATCATCTGAAGTTGTTGACCAAACCTTATTTCTAAACAAGAACAACATCAAAGTGTCCTGCGGTGAACCCTACTGATTACAGACCATTTTAACGGTGTTTGTACACGGATCAACACTTTCATGGATTAATAAAACATCACAAGCCGTAAACTTACATTTGTTTGTTAATCATGACTTCTATGTAAACGTTATTGGTATGAGATGTACGTTTGAATTAATTGATTAATTGATTAGTAAATTACTCTTTATTGGAAACTTAATAAAAATTTTAAGAGAGGCGACAAATACGAGAGTGACATTCAAACGCATATGTAGAAAATAAACTGACAACGCGATGGCTAAAAAATAAGGAAAAACACAAGCAGACAAACGATAGTGCAAACAAAAAAACCCAGAAAAGTTAAGACTGAGCAACATGAACAAGCACATGCAATTTGAAGTCCAATAGTGTTGTTGACAAATTAATGGACAAATTGTAATATAAAAAATACCAACTCAACAGGAACAGATGATACATAAATAGAGATGTCTACTTTGTCGGAATTTTATATGCAAATCTTTATGATTTTATTGGCATGTTTCTAATTTGGTTCATGAACACGTACACAAACAATAATTTCTATTATGAAAGGTTATTTGTAGAAACGTCAGTCGGTAATTCATTGTGAAATTGACCCCAAAAAGGAGGACCGATACACATAACAGAGGATCAGATTATTTTTGTAGTACGTTTGTTTTTCGTTCATATGTTTATGAAATATTGAAACAAAAACACCGCATTCCACCTAAAATCAAACTTTTTAATATACGTTTAAGATTCATCCGAGTACTCGAGTACTCGCGAGTATCATGAACGAGTATTTAATTTCAGATCTTTTGACATCCCTAATTTTAACATTAGAATGAAAATGTTTCACTTCAAACAATAACGTAAAACGTGGTTATTGATTTTTTTAAAATCTTTTTGTGATTGTTTGTTAAATATTTGTTTTCGGATTGTGACACAGCGATGAATGCTGTACCCATATTTTGACAATTTTACCGTTTTTTTGTTTATGCATCGTTGTAAATATAATGGAATTTGATGCGACTCTAATAAAAGTGAAAAGTTTAGCGCTATGAAACCAGGTTCAATCAACAAATTTCTACATTTGAAAATGCCTGTACCAAGTCAGGAATATGAGAGTTGTTGTTCAGTCGTTTGATGTGGTTTATCAATTGATTTGCCATTTGATTAGGGATTTTCCATTTTGAATTTCAGTATTTTTTGTGATTTTACTTTTAATGGTTAGTTCAGTGCCCGCTAAACAAAACGCCAAGGAGAAGTATTTAACATGTTTAACTCTTCTTCACATATCGATATCCATCATGTTTACAATAAAGTTAACTACGTGTCAGCCTAGTCAATTAAGCTCTAAAATCACTGAACCTGCAACTTATTGCAACACAAGGTTGTTTTAGTGCAAATAATAAAAAAGATTGATACTAACAACAAACTAAAGCAAAAATTGTCCAGATTACACGGAAGCCCAAATCACACTATCGTTTTTGATGTTCAGTGGACCATGAAACTGAAGTCAAAACCTTACTTTGCCATTAAAATTGGAAATATCATTTCATAAGGAACTTGTGTACTAAGTTTCAAATTGATAATAACGTGAATCTTCAAAATTATAAAGAAAATATGAATCGTAAACTGAAGACAAATTGACATGTTTTTATTTATTTCGTGAAGTAAATGCATTTTGTGCCGTCATGAGATTGAATTCATGTTTAATTCATTTATATTTCTTGACTATAGGTTAAATTTCTGTAAACATTGACAATGCATTTTCGCATAGGAACTCCCTTTACGGCTGAAACTGTACCACTTTTACTATGAAGTTTTGAAAAAAAATCATATCCTAGAATGCACGTCTATTTTTTTCAAAGGTCAAAATATAGGGTTGTGCGGCATATTTTCAACGTTTATATGCTCCCGAACTTCTAAGAGTTTAAACTAACACTAAATTTCTTAACTATCCCTAACTCGACTGTAGGGTTACCACAGATTTCAATATAAACAATATTCACATGTATATTTGCTGGTAACATTCCCAAATTATGTCTCTATGAGATGCAACCTACAGATCAGAACTGGGAACCAGTATGTAAACAAAATTAATTATCTATGAATATTCTAACTCTCTCAAAAAGAGGTGTGATTTGAGAAACAGCTGTATTTACAAAGTGCAACCTATAGATTGTATACAAAAATATGAAAATAGATATAAGAAAAAATCAGTTATTTCAGATCAATTTCCGAACCATTTTGTTTTATATTTTTGTTAAATGTATATTTTGTAAGTGTTTAAGATCCCGCTGACGAAGAAAAAAAATATGGTTTATTGGTGATAAAAAAATCCAATGTATTAATTTTGTTATCCTCTTTTGAAATATTGTGGTTGAAAAAGTTGCAAAGACATTTCAATAGTTTCAATAGAATGTAACAGGGAAGGGCAATTATTATCCAACTCCATGATCATTTCCTTTTGTATTATTATATATTGAAGATTAAAGAAATGAACGACCAAATGAAATTAGAGCTACAGAAAGGACTTAAATCCCGTCCAGTATATATACCAGCATGGTACCGTTATGACGATGAGGGATCTCATTTAAATGATGTTTGCATAGAGCAGTGCAAATGGTATTACTTTCATCGATTTGAAGTCAAACTGCTTACTGATGTTTTGAATGTATGTAAATCTGATATTAAGATATACATTTTTTTGTTGCTATTTCGTTTCTCAATGTATAATTTTATGCAGTTTCCGTGTCGGATTATATACCAAGTTTTGAAAAAAAAGTTTTGAAAAAAAAATGATATCCTAGAATAATTTCCTAATTGACATTGAACTATTTGAATACCAAACCCTTGTTTTAATATGTCATGATATAATCCAAAAAGCAAAACAAACAACTGCTAAGATTTTTAGAGATTTTGACTGTTTGGAAAAAAATTGGAAATGCAGAAGTTAGAAATGACTAAAATCAGCTATTACGATAGTATTAACCGAAAAAAGAAAGAAAACAAACTGAAATAGACAAAGTGAGTTTAACATAGATAAAGGTATACAATTAGGCAAAAACTGGAAAGTATTCAGTTGATCTAAATGTTCTAGACATTTCCTTCCGTACTTTAACAGTGTTTAATAACGTTATTCATAACGCAATATAAAATGGAAGCTTGTAAACTTGTAATGGTTTGAATGGGGGTATGTAACAATGGTTTCCCCAAAACTATTAGAATAATATAATTACCGAACTCCGAGAAAAATTTAGAATTGAAAGTCCCTAATCAAATGACCTCCAAACATAAGTTGTATTAGTGAATCAAGCCTTTTGTATAAATGGCAACAGGACATTAATAGATACATCATGTTCACTGACTTTGTCCATGATCTTGACTGCATCGAGGAGTAGAGTTGTAAATTTTTAGCTGAATACACACTACATTCGGTTGAAAAAATAAACGCCTTAATCTAATGCTAGCTAAACACTTTTTTGCACGTTCCATAATGTTTGCACTTACTCCAAATCTATGAATAGCTAGAATGTAAACGGAAATAATTATTTTTATAATTGTGATATTAACATTCCAATATCAATTCGACTCACGTACTTTGCACAACCTATTTTTTAAATTAATTTCTTAATTGAAATTGAACTATTTGAATATGCATTGAATACCGAATTTACATTAGGTTTAAGCACTCTTGCAAAAAGCAATTAATGAATAAATTAAACCTATCAGGAAATCCTGCCGTGCATTACGTACAAAATGAGGGTTAACCAGCTCTTAGATAAGTTTTAGAATTTTAAATGGTTTGACGTGAAATAGACATCTTTTGCAGTAAAATTGATACCGTTGAAATTATTACATTAAGAAAGTGGAAGCTGTTTTTCAGTGAATGTCAAAAATAATTGTTACATTGAATTAATATCAAACTGTATACTAGTACTGACTGCAGTCTTAATCTGTTGATATCATATCTCTTTTTTTTTTAATGATTATATGTACGACAATTGGGATATTAATGGGGTCATCTGTTACACTGATATTTCACAACAGTCAACAAATTAATACCTCCCCTGTAATGGCAGCCACCATGTAATTTTTTGAAGTCATGGGAAAACAACAAAATACTCAATGAATTTGTAATAGAAATACTCAAAAGATTGCAACTATCATAAACAAAACATTGTCTAGAGGTTTCAGTTAGTTCAAAGACATTTATTACGCAATTTTCAATCGTGGTATTGTGACATAGTTTCATCGCTTCATTGTTGATATTTTTGTTTACATGTTACGTCATACATGTACATGTCATTCATAAAGGTAACATTGAAATTGACACACAATTTACTGATATCATCATGGCAAGTCCTTCAAATGCAACTATGGAAGATCTGAAAACCCTTATTTTGGCAGTAGACTCAAAAGTAAATAAATTTAATGAGAAATTAGATACAATTGAAAATAAATTTTCAAATCTAGTGCAGGAGGTAAAACAAGATGTAAGGCAAGTTAAGTTAGAGGTCTCAGAAACAGGTCAAGCATTTAAAGAATTAAGGCAAGATCACGATGAGTTACAAAGAGGGATTGAGGCTATGGAACTCAATGTGCAATCTCTAGAGGTAGAGAAGTTTGAGTCAATGAGGCAGAGTTTTGAGACTGACATGAAAAATTTAAAAGAGAAGCAGTTACTACTTGAAAAACATGACCGCAAATATAACGCTTTAGTGTATGGCATGCCTGAAAAGAGTGATGAAAACATCTGGAAAGTAATTGATGACCTAATGATTAATTATTTAAAAATGAAAAAACCTAAAGCAGAAAGCTTCCCATTTGCAAATGCTCATAGAATACCAGCTAGGCAGAATTCAGGAGAGAGAAAACGACCAAATCCCATAATAATTAGATTTATACATTATGCCGATAAAGAGCTATTCTTATCTCATGGGTCACATTTAGCCGGAAAGAATATCCGTATTGTAGATGATCTGCCTCCATGCATGAAGGAAGCCCGAAATGAACTTACAAAAATTGCATACAAGATTAGGTCAGATGAAAAACTAAAAACACGCATTCGTCACTTAGGAGTCACTGTGATCCTTGAAACACGCACTAGCTCAAGAGACCAGTGGCATATTCGCAAGCAATTCCGTTGTTGCTAACTTGCATAGAACTTTTATATACTCCGTCACATACTGTTATCACTATTGATAAGTTAATTGACTTTGCTTCAGATATTTTTTTTTTGTCTCCAGTAAAATACATATACTATGCTTGCATATTTGTACATATATCTACCATTTCTGATGTATTTATTATTTCTTTTATACATTTTAGAATACTGCAATAAGTGTAAGTATATGTGTGTTGAATTGTTCTTACATGTGCTTCTATGTGCTTTTAGTTTATGAGCTGGCATTTGTTATAAATCATGCAAATGAGCAATGGATTCAATCCTAAAACTATAAACCTACATGTAACTCTCATTTAAATAATCAAAAATATAGAATATCTCGCTCAAATTACTTTTGAATAATAATTAAATATTCATGAATCAATGAGAAAAAAAAATTTGAAGAAAAAAAATGAAAAGGGAATCAGTTCTCTTTTTCAGACAACTTTCTAAATATGCATTTATATATTTATTTTTCATGTGGATATTAAACCACGGGCTGAAATGTCATTCTCTGTAAAAACCAAAGAAATTCATTGGACTGTTCACACCAATGTCACAGATTTTCAATATCTTTTCAATATTAAGCCCATATGATGCCCTGATAACAAAAATAACTTTCATTTTTGTTTTTGGGGTTTCTGTTGCTATGGTTACAGGTCCCATATATATAAGCCCAGTAACAGAGTAGCAAAATCTCAAAATGCATCATTTTTCAACTTTCATTATTTTTAACAAATATACATTTTTAGCCTAAATCATAGGTATACTGAACAAATAAAGGTCTGGAATAACACATTCAAGTAAACAGACATTGTCTTGAACCCATTCAAAACATTAAAACTTGTATCTGAAAAATGCCGATTTTGCATTTTTTCAAACTGCTGAAAAAGGCATTTTTTAGTAAATTTCAAAATGATTTTATTTTTTTTCCCAACGTCACATTTTATTGTTATGCCTCCAAAATGATCTTCATATATCACTCTTTTACCAAGAAAAAAATTGGGTGTGTGCTTTTTGTTGTTAAAAAAAAAAAATTGTTCAAAATTTTCTGAAATTTGGCAAAACTTGAAATTGCATTGTGCAGATTAAAAGAAAGTACTAAGTGGTTTTATTCGTCAATTTCAAAGTTTTTCTTATTTAACTTTGTAAAACCATACTGATTAGGAAATGTTTTGATACACAACTAATATTATTCAAAATAAATATCAATAACAGTTGCTATGGAAACACATTACAAAGAACATTGCAGTTGGCTTCAGACTACAATTAATTCCCTTTTTCCATGGCCTTTGAATATAGTTCCCAATTATCGTAAGGAGTATTTCTTCCTAAGTATTCTGACTACTGTTTTCTTTGAAATGCTTACTATCTAATTGGTCCTATCAGTTGCATATATATATTAAAATAAGTAAAACATGTGAAAAAAAATATTGTTTAAAGTGAAAGTGGTGATTTTGTCAAAATGAAAGTAAGGTAAAATTCACAATGGAAAATCCCTTATCAAATGGCAAAAATTAAAACACGTCAAAAAAATTAATAACAGCTGTCATATTCCTGAGTTGGTACAGATATTTTCTAATGTGGAAATGGTGGATTAAACCTGGTTTTATAGCTAGCTAAACCACTCACTTGTATGACAGTTGGATACATTTCTAGAGGTTACAGGTAAAACATGCAACTTGAGATGCAACTATGACAAAATAATTGACATTAACAAAAGAGATTAACAGAAAACTTGAAATCAGTTTTATTTTGTAGCTAGATGTCACATAAGATTTATTCTCAGTTATGTCTGGAATCATCTGAGAAACTTAATTATACAACATGGTATGTGTCTAGAATGAAAGTATATTTTGTTTGTGGCGCTAAGATTCAGCCTTTTCCAATGAATCAACAAAAGAACCAAATGAACCTTTTGGTAATAATACTTGAGGTTTCTGTTCCTGGTTATTAGAACTCAATTACATTGTTAGTGAATGAAGGACATCTTCTATATTTTGTGGAAAAACAGTTGTAATAATTTTCTTCATTCTTTCAAGTAATCTATTACAATAAACAGATTTGAAACTTTTAGAATACATATTCTAGGAACTCCTTTCTTCTTCTGAAAAACCCCTCATCCAAACTGCTTGTAAAAATTCATTAACATGGTGAAATTCATGATCTGAAAACTGCTGGATTATTTCTAAAAAAAGAAAGTATTTTATTTTACAAACTTAAATAAGAGGTATAAAGCAATTTTTACTAGTTTAAATAATTTTTTCATAATGATTGATGCTTACACAAAATTCAAAAGATAGTTTTGTTTTTGTCATGGTTAACTTTTGAGTGCATTATTTATGCACTTTTTATACATCATTTACAGGACTATTATGGCATACCGTTGTCCGTTTGTCTATCGGTCATCAACATGTCGGACATGAACTCAATAAACTGCTGCGCCATGAGTGCATGATACGCCCTTCGGTTTGTGTGTAAGTTTTATGCCATAATCATCAATATTTTCTGAGATACAGCTCGACATGTGGAAAAAAAACTTTCATACCAAAAAACTCAATAACTCTAAATATAAACATTTTGAATCATCACCAAAAATTTGGATAAGTCCTTCTCAAGTTACAGTGCGACATGTTTACGCCAGACAGACAGACGGACAGACGGAGGTCATTTGTATACCATAATACGTCCTGGGCATATAAAAATGTTTTAACCAATTTGCATAGATAGAACCAAACTTGATACAGCTCTGAATTTGGATTGTGATTAAACATTTGACAATTAAGCTATTATGGTTCAATATCCAAACTCTAAATAGATTCAGCATGTCAAAGAAACCCAAGATTTCAATTTTTGTTGAAATCAAACAAAGTTAAATTTGGGAACTTGATGTGGACCAACTTGAAAACTGGGCCCATAATCAAAAATCTAAACACATTTTATCAAAAATCTAAACAATTGTTATCAAAAATCTAAACAATTGTTATCAAAAATCTAAACACATGTTTAAATTCAGCATAACTATTATGAACCCCAAGAATTCAATATTTGTTAAAATCAAACTAAGTTTAATTTTGGACCCTTTGGAACTTAATGTAGACCAATTTGAAAATGGGACCAAGAATAAAAAATCTAAATACACAGTTTGATTGAGCATATCAAAGAACCCAAGGAATTCAATTGTTTGATGAAATCAAACAAAGTTTAGTTTTGGAACCTTTAGACCTCAATATGGACAAATTTGATAACAGGGCCCAAAAATCACAATTCATGGTTAGATTCAGCATGTAAAAGAACCCCTTACATTATTTTTTTGTAAAAATCAAACTAAGTTTAATTTTGGACCCTTTGGACCTTAATGTAGACCTATTAGAAAACGGGACCCAAAATTAAAATCGAAATACACAGTTAAATTGGGCTTATCAATGAACCTGAAGAATTAAATTTTTGATAAAATCAAACTAAGTTTAATTTTGGACCCTTGGGACATTATTAATGTAGATCAATTTGAAAACGGGACCCATAATTAAAAATCTTAATAGTCAGTTAGATTTGACATATCAAAGAACCCCAATAATTCAATTTTTTATAAAATCAAACAAAGTTTAATTTTGGACCCTCAATGGACCAATTTAAAAAAGGGACCCAAAATCCCAAAACTTAATACATGTTTAGATTCGGCACATTAAAGCAGTCCCAAAATTCAAGAATAAAACTGCATTGAAATGGGTCAAGAAATAAGCAATTTATAAAAAGTAATAGAAAAGTATTGTTTCTGAGTCATGTTTCTCCCTATTGCATAGATATTTCTGATTAAAAGAAAAATTTGGCTCTAATTTTGGCCTATTGATGTTAAAATCACTTGTAACCATTAAAATTGGTATTAAGTATAGCATGTATAGATTCCCAAATGATGTTGACTGGAACTGGACAAAAGATTTTTCATTAGATAAATGAACCCCCGCCCCCCCCCCTTTGCCAACAAAAGGGCGATCCTATATATAGCTAGTTTGTGGGGGTTGAGTAAAACGTTTAAACACAATTTTGAAATATTGATTGAGAAACTGTTGTTGATTTACAAGGCAAAAAACATTTTAATCTGTCTGTCTAAATAATACCTGTGATAAAAATTCCATGATGCTACTTATAGAAGTGATGCTGTTTCATTCACTTAAATTCTTGCCTGTGTTACATCACTCTGAAAAATAAAAGGTTTCTGATGAATTCATGTTAAATTGCTATTTCCCCTGGTTAATTCTGAGGAATATGTCAAATAAATCTGGTTTTGAAAAGTTTAAAAAAAAAGAGGAACATGTGTAACGTAAAAACGAAATCTGTAACAAACATAAACTTTTAGGCACCGCTTTACAAGCAGAGCCAAATACAATGAAAGTCCCAACTATGTATTGGCTTCCGAAGCTACACAAAACCCCTTACAAATATAGATTTAGTTCGTCTTCAAGCCATTGTTCAACTACTAAATTATCTATTCTTCTTACCAGCACACTTGGTACAATTAAAAACCTGATAATAAATTGTTCAAATAAGGCCTTCGAAAATAGTGGAATAAATTACTTTTGGAGTGTCAAGAACTCGTTGGAAGTACTTGATAAATTGCATGCTTATATTGGTGATTTTGAATCTGTTCAGAGTTTTGATTTTTCTACCCTGTATACCACATTGCCTCACATTCTCATTAAGAAAAAATTCACACACCTAATTAAATGGGCATTCAAAAAATCAGAATGTGAATATATATGTTCAAACTCTTTTAGGTCATTTTTAGTAGCAATAAACAAAAAAACTATGTTAATTGGACATACTTTGATACTATATATGCCCTTGAATTTTTACTAGATAACATTTTTGTTCGCTTTGGGGATTCCGTATATCGTCAGATTATCGGAATTCCAATGGGGACTAACTGTGCACCACTTATTGCGGACCTGTTTTTGTATTGTTATGAGTTACAATGTATGACAAAAATAAGCAAAGACCCATCGAAACAACATCTGATAAACAAATTTAATAATACTTTTAGATATTTGGATGATATTTTGGCTCTCAATAATGACGACTTCAGTATGTATATTAATGAAATTTATCCTGTCGAACTAACTTTAAATAAAGCTAATACTAACAATGACCACTGCCCTTTTCTCGATCTTGATATCTATATCACTAATGGAAAGCTGAATACTAAAATTTATGATAAAAGGGATGATTTTTCATTTCCTATCGTTAATTATCCGTTTTTTACATGGTGACGTTCCCTTGTCACCATCTTACGGTGTTTATATATCTCAACTTGTACGATTCGCTCGTGTATGTAACAATGTTTTAGATTTTAACGAGAGAAATTTATGTATTACTGAAAAATTATTACACCAGGGTTTTCGATATCACAAACTAGTCAAAACATTTACTAAATTTTATCATCGGTATAAAGACATCATTCGTAAATATAGCTCAACATGCAGACTTCTAATACGTTCAGGTATTTCACATCCAATTTTTTTATGGTAATATTCTTTATAAAGCACAAAGGTGTCAGTATTCACCTCAGAAACTTCCAAACCTTTGAATAGACTTATTAAGAAGGGATATAATTACGATACTGTTGTCAAGTCATTAAAGATTGCATATTTTTGGCGTTAATATTGAGTCACTGATAAGGTCTTTGCATCGGAACTAAACACATTTATTCTAAAAACAGTTGTTGGCATGACACGGGTTATGTTCTTCTCATATATGTTATGATGGTATGATACTAAACCCCTAACGGGAAGGATTGTGCCTGATGTTCATATGATGAAATCATAATCTTTCAGTCAGTTTAGTTGAAGTCTGGAGCTGGCATGTCAGTTAACTGCTAGTAGTCTGTTGTTATTTATGTATTATTGTCATTTTGTTTATTTTCTTTGGTTACATCTTCTGACATCAGACTCGGATTTCTCTTGAACTGAATTTTAATGTGCGTATAGTTATGCGTTTACTTTACTACATTGGTTAGAGGTATAGGGGGAGGGTTGAGATCTCACAAACATGTTTAACCCCGCCGCATTTTTGCGCCTGTCCCAAGTCAGGAGCCTCTGGCCTTTGTTAGTCTTGTATTATTTTAATTTTAGTTTCTTGTGTACAATTTGGAAATTAGTATGGCGTTCATTATCACTGGACTAGTATATATTTGTTTAGGGGCCAGCTGAAGGACGCCTCCGGGTGCGGGAATTTCTCGCTACATTGAAGACCTGTTGGTGACCCTCTGCTGTTGTTTTTTATTTGGACGGGTTGTTGTCTCTTTGACACATTCCCCATTTCCATTCTCAATTTTAATATAACTCAGTTATGGGCACATAAAATTTTGACTCTGAGTGATCATGGCTGACCTATACTGTTTACTTCTATGTTCTTTGATCTCTAGTAGCGATATTATTCATTGGCAATAATACAGCAAAAAAAATATTTCATTTTTGCCAGTGATAGTTTCTAGGGGTTCAATTCTATGCAATAACTTTATGATTATTTTTGATATAACATTTGCTTTCTGTACACCTTTTCATTAACAGTTTGCCTTCAATTTGATAAAATTGCTTTAAATGAATAAAATTGAGAATGGAATATTTATTACAATGATTACACAACCTTATGAATAATGGATGTCAGCACTTCTGATTGTGACAAATTTTACCTTTCAACTGATGAGTTATGGAACTTTGTTAATTGGAAAATATCCCTTATGTTAGATGTCTTGGTACTTGTGTTTTATATTTGTATATTGGCTGTCTTATATTGTGTATATACTCTGTATGTACTGTATATTTATGAATTTCAAGTAGTCAGACTATTATAAAATATTGAATCTGAATCTGTCTTGATGTTAGATAGCATTGCTCAGCAATTGCATAAAATACAAAGTTAATTATAGTTCATAGTATAAATAGAATTTTCTGAAATGGATTGTTTTGGGGAAATATAGGGATAAATTATGTGCCAAAATATTTTGGAAGAATAAAAAAATAACTAAAGTGCGTTGATGTGGTCTGATAACATACATCTTCTGTTGTTTCCATCTTTTCTGGATATGTTGGCCGATTCCCTTTTCTTCTTTTTGATTTAACCTTTAAAATAAATTTTAATTAGTACTAACAGGATCTAAATACTAACAGCATCTATAATAAGCTGAAATATTTGCTTGTAATAAAAATTAAATAGCAAGATATAAATTTAAACAGCCATTAATTCCCTTCATATTCAATCACTGTATCTTACTAAATATATAAGGCATTATCAGTTTAACAAAATATTTTCGATAGGGGAAGTAAATTTATATTTTTGATTATGTAAGAATAATAATTATTTACACAACAATTAAATTGATTCAGCTTATTTATATGGAGAATAAAAATAAGAATCAGCAATATAAACAGCAAATAAGTTTTGTAATTTTTGTTAAAATGCTTATTTTTTCATAGACAAATAAACATTATTATGATACAGTTATAGTATCATTTGTTAAATAAATTAGGTGCAATTTGTGAAAAGGATAAGACTCTCCAATATATTTTTTTTCTAGCCTTCCTGACTCAGGGAATGTAGCAATTAGTCTCTATTCTGGTATGTGAAGACTTTGTATGACATACATGTATATCATAATAGTATTGCTAAACACATGCTGAACCTTTTGTGAAGATACAAGGATTACTTTTAAACAATATATTGTTATTACCTCATTTCCCCTTCAAGTACTGCATCATTGACATCTATTCTTATTTTCTTCAGAAACAAAGTACAACATGCTTGAAAAATTATAGCAATTATTTATAAAACTACAGTAAAACATTGAAACAAGTTCTGTGTTAATCTATACATGTATTGCTGTTCAAGATTTATTAATATTGCATACCAATTATACATTTGATTAAGTGAAAGGTACTAAACCATTCACAGATGTTCAACAGAGTACTCATCTATTTTCTATCATTATACATTTTTTTCTAGAATATTTTTTTTTCAATATAACTTTTTTTGGGAAGCTTGTTATTTACAGCTTCAATACATTGTTAAAATATACTCCTTATTTAGGATGTTTTAAAAACCCTATCAAATCTCAGGGTGGGGGAGGAGGGATATTGAATACGCATCTAATCTTGGGTCAGGGGGTGGTAAGGGGGATATTGAATGCAAATCAAATATTTATATTCACAACCATGGTGTTATGTAAATAGGAGTTTTAAAGTTTTGACAATTTTACAGCTAAAGTACTGTTTTGAAATAAATATCAAATAATTTATAAATTGTAAAAATAATAGATTAAAACCATGCACTCATCATATAATGCCCAATTATTGAATTAAAAAATAATTATGAACATTATGATTGGAGATAAGTAAGCACACATAATTAAAATAGAGAATAATGGGATGCAAAATTAAGAAGAATAACTGTGGAAAACAAAATAATAAGGTAATACAATATAGATTATAAATCACAGAATGAAGGACAAACATTAAAAAGAAATCAAATTATTACAGAAATCTAAATTTTAATTATAAAATCATTTTCCTTGGAATTGTACAGAATAATTGTTTGTTTTAAAAATATAGAAAATGTGTAAAAAGTAAATAATACATAAATATTATATGACCCCAATTCTTACACTCATGAAAGGAGGTAAATTAAATATCTGTTTTGAAACTAATTTAATACATAGAAAGTGCTCCTTTTTTTCATTAAAAGACATGTTTGCATTGTCTTAGTAATTGAGAATGTTTTAACAAATAATCAATGATGAATGATAATAATGAAAATTTAAATATTACATAAACTAATCAAAATTATAAAAGGGGAAAAAAGGGGAGGTCATGTCAAGTTCTTTTTTTTTTTACATTACTCACATTCTGTCTAGTTAATAAGATGAATAAAATCCTTTTCCTTTGGTCAGCTACTTGCTAGTTTAAGGCTAGTTCTGTAAGGTATTGACTTTAGTCCAGAATCCTTAATGTGGTCAATATCTAGATGAAAACTTTTTGTTGGCATAACATTCGACGTGCACAATTTGAATTGGGTTTTTTTCTTTATTTAATTAAAACGGCTGGTAAAAATACAATATTGATGTGAAGATCTAGAGCTACTGGTGGTTTTAGACAATTCTCAGACAAAATAGCAAATATTTGGTATGCACTGCCTGTGTTTCACTGTTTCAGTGTTTGGCAAGAGCTTGATGAGTTCATCACAATCCACAAACTTTGGAGAGAAACTGCACTACATAGTATCTACCTTGATATATCTTATTTTTACCAACATTATGATGGTTTTATCAGTGTCTGCATTTCGTCTGCACTTT
Source organism: Mytilus edulis (assembly GCA_019925275.1). Lineage (NCBI taxonomy): Eukaryota > Metazoa > Mollusca > Bivalvia > Mytilida > Mytilidae > Mytilus > Mytilus edulis. The sequence continues at coordinate 34,459 of JAHUZM010000117.1, forward strand.
ATTTTGGGCATTAACCCTTGTACTTCCTGTTGTTCCTTTATGTTTTCAATGAAGAAGAACCACAAGGGGAGATAATTCCTAGACACATAGTTGATTTTTTTCAGTTTTCAATCCACATTGTTTTTCTTAAATCAAATAACAAATCCCTGAAATTTTTTTTATTTTTAAATGGGGGGTTTATCTTTATGATTTTGGCAATATTTTCTATAAACTATCTCGGAAATTTTGTGAAAGCTTCAATGAATTTTGGTGAAATTTGGTTTTCATTTAGATGTCAGAATCACCCCCTTCTCCAATAGAAAATAAGCATATGTACACAATTGTCAGCCAAATGTGTAATATATTTTTAGAAAGGCAAAGGTAACAGCTTTTAGATGTGATAATTGTCTGCATCATTTACTGTCAAGATTAAGGGAAAATAAGCATTGATATTTAGGAAATCTTTTAGAATTTTCATTGAAAAAAAAGCCCAAAATCAAAATGGCCGCCATTTCCATAGTAACAAAGCCCAAAATTAATTTCTAAAGTGTTAGTTGTTAATTATATTAGTTATGTAGTATGTGTACAAAGAATGGTAAAAATCTGTGACATAGGTGTGAACACTAATTTTGGTCCTTACAGAGAATGGCTCTTAATGTCTTAATTGATAAATTATTTCTGAGAGAATAGTTATAGTTTAGGGTTGAACCCAAGTTGTACTTATCAACTACAGCCATTTTATTTTATTTGCTTTAGGCTTGACATGCTTACTTTTGTAACGTTTTAAACATGTTTGCAATTGCTTGTGTTCATTTATATGAAAGTGCCTGCTACTTTATGCTAAATTGTTTGGTTTTTTTTGTGCTGCTTTGTTCAATTAGTTGGTTATTTATTTTGTTATTGTAGTACATTTTGTACAAGACAATTTGCATCCTCCTTATAAATGACCAACATACATGACATATAAAAGGAAAACATTTTAAAGTGTCAAAATATGTGTCCATTTTATGGTTATGAGACAAATGTCTTTCTTTGGACAATAGTGAAAAATTGAAATAAAAATAATACCTAGGAATTACTAGAATAATTATATAACATTCAAAATAAGACTTTGATAATAGCCATAGAATTACTATACTGACTAAAACCTTGACTGAAACATACATGTTTGCAATCTTACAATTAAGGGGAGATAATATTTTGGATTATCTTTCTTTGATTGTTGAAATTTAGTTTGAGTGGGTATACATTTGTTAGTTTTTTTCTCCATTAACCCCTTCCTTTGGAAACAGGTAATCCCAAATTTGTTTTTATTTATAAACAAAAATCAGAAAACATATCATAATATGACAATCATGATTGTTGTTACTCTTGCTTTTTTTATTTATTTCAATTCTTATGATGTTTGCACAATGTTATATAAAGATTTATTTATGCATGAAGGTAGATTTATATACCAACTTGTTTATTCATATATAATATTACAGCTTTGTGTTTTCATTGACAGTTGTATGAGTCAAAGTGTAATTAAAGGAATGAAAATCATAAATGGAATGTTTATGCTTTATCTAAGCTATTTAAATGACTAAGGATTCATTAAACATTTTCTCATACAACTGTCAAGGTTTAAATTCTAGAGAGAAACGGAGAGATGTTTTCGAATACTTGAAATCAAAGCTCTGTCATATTTACTGTCTGCAAGACACATTCTTTACTGAAAAAGATGAATCATTTATTAGAAACCAATGGGGAGGAGAATGCATTTTTAATTCTTTTGCTTCAAATCAAAGAGGAGTTGCCATTTTATTTGCAAATAATCTTGAATATAAAATAAATAAGATAACGAAAGATGATAATGGAAATTTTCTTGGTGTAGATATTACAATTGAAGGTAAAAATATAACACTTGTTAACTTATATGGACCAAATAATGACTCACCATCTTTTTATAATAAAGTTAATGAAATAATAGAAAACTTTAATTACCAACCAGTTATTCTGACAGGAGATTTTATATTAGTTCAAAATCAGGCATTAGATACATATAACTATCTAAATATAAATAATCCAAGAGCAAGAGAAAAAATCTTTGAACTTATTGAAACTTATGATCTAATTGATCCCTTTCGAGAATACTACCCAGACAAGAAACGATTTACATGGAGAAAAGTTAATCCTCTGAAGCAAGCTAGGCTTGATTTTTTTCTTATATCTCGGAGTTTCTATCAAAATGTAAAAGAAGTAGAAATTCAAAACAGCTATAGATCTGACCATTCACCAATAGTTCTACATTTTAAAATAAGTGATTTCAATATTGGGAAGGGTTTGTGGAAATTTAATAATAGTTTATTATATGATATAGAATATGTTAAATCTGTTAAAGAAAAAATAAAACAAGTAAAAGATCAATAAGCAACTTTAGTATACAATAGAGACTCACTAGACCAGATTGATTGCTTAGATATTCAATTCACAATAAATGATCAGCTGTTCTTAGAAACATTAATGACAGAAATTAGGGGTAAAATAATTTCCTTTGCATCATATAAAAAGAAAGAACAAAATAAATTGGAAAATGCTTTAGTAAATGAAATTCAAAAATTAGAAGAAAATATACAAACCACAGAAGCTCTTGAAGATCTCAACCAAAAGAAATCTAAATTACAAATTTTAAGACAAGAAAAAATGCGTGGTCATTATGTTCGCTCAAAAATGCAATGGATAGAAGAAGGAGAAAGATCCTCAAAATATTTTCTCAACTTACAAACTACGAACTTTGTTAATAAAACAATTCCAAGACTAGTCAATAATGAAGGCTGTTTAATAAACAAACAAGAACATATTTTATTGGAAGCTAAAAACTTCTATAAAAATTTATATTCAAAGAAAGATACCATAAATAGTGTTGATCTCAATAAGGAAATCCCATTTTTAGACGTTCCCAAGTTAACAAATGAAATAAGGGATACCCTTGAGGGAAAAATCTCCTATTCAGAATTAACAGCTGCTATTAAAAGAATAAAAAGTAACAAAAGCCCGGGATCTGATGGATACACCAGTGAGTTTTTTTAAATTCTTTTGGATAGATTTAGGTAAATTTGTTCTTAGATCAATCAACTATGGGTATAATATGGGTGAAATGTCAGTATCCCAAAAAAGAGGAATAATTACTTGTATACCAAAGGGAGATAAACCAAGACAATATATGAAAAACTGGCGACCAATAAGTCTTTTAAACACAATATATAAACTCGGGTCTAGCTGTATAGCAGAGCGTTTGAAGTCTATTTTATCACTTCTAATAAATAATGATCAAACAGGGTTCATTCCTGGAAGATAAATTGGTGAAAATACTAGACTAATTTATGATATTTTATTGTATACAGAAGAACATGATATACCTGGTATTCTCCTCCTTATTGATTTTGAAAAGGCATTTGATTCAATTTCTTGGAGTTTTATTGAAAGTGTTTTAGACTTTTTTAATTTTGGACCTTCTATTAAACATTGGATCACTACTTTTTATACCAAAATTCAATCTGCAGTAACTCAAAAATTGCCATCTCTCAGATTTTTTTGAGATTCAGAGTGGCTGTCGACAAGGGGATCACCTTATTTATTTTTACTATGTGCAGAAATACTTGGTATACTTATACGAAATAATGACAAAGTTAAAGGAATCACTATAGATGACTCAGAGTATCTCGTCTCATAATATACAGATGATACCTCTCTTATTCTTGATGGATCACCTGAATCTTTGGATGCATCTCTCCGTACTCTAGATAAATATTCAGATTTATCAGGTCTTAATATAAACTTAGACAAGACCAAGGTTGTTTGGATTGGAAAGAAAAAGTTTAGCCAAGAAACTATGTGTGTTAAGTGGGGATTGGAATGGGGTTCCAGCAGATTTACACTTCTTGGGATAAATTTCTCAGTGGATATTAGTGAAATTGAAAATTTAAACTATAACCCCAGGTTGAAAGAAATTGAAAACATTATAAAAACTTGGACTAATCAAATACTCTCACCAATTGGAAAAATAACAGTGATAAAATCACTTATTATATCAAAATTAAACCATCTATTCCTGTCCATACCTAGTCCAAATAGCACAAAGCTTAAACATTTTACTGAAAAAATATTTTCCTTTATTTGGGATAACAAACCAGACACTTTATCCAAACCGCACTGTTTAGGAGGACAAAAAATTATTAATATTGAAAACTACATAAAAGGTCTTAAATTAACCTGGATGAGAAGAATAAATAGAAATAATTCAAAACTAGTAAAACTATTCCTCTTTTCAGAAAATCTGAATTTTTTGGAAATGCAATTTCTTGGTCCTTATAAAAAGTTGAATAATCCATTTTGGAAAGAAGTATTTGATGCTTGGCAAGATCTTCAAAATGTACAAAATAACTCTCAAATTAAAACATGCCATTTATGGAAGAATGATGGAATAAAGATTGGTAACCATTCAGTATTATATAAAGATTGGACAAAAAAAAAGGGTTTTGGTTGATCAATGACTTGTTACAGGAAGATGGAAACTTTATGACTTTTGATCACTTTAATAATGTATACAATATTAAAACTAATTTTCTCACATATCAATGCCTAATTTTGTCAATAAAAAAGTATTCAAAAGAATATCAAATATGTCCAAATGACTTAAACAGAGAAAACGGTCCAATTTTGCCCTCAGTATTAAAGGTTTTTTTTAATTCCCAGAAAGGTTCAAAAGATATGTATAATATTTTGAATGGTAAAAAGTCAAATCCTAAACAAAAATGTGAACAAAAATGGTCATTAATTCTCAATGCGAACTTCAATTGGAAAAATATCCATGTATTGCCCTTTTATATTACAAAAAATTTAAAATTGCAGTGGTTTCAATACAGAATAATACATCGAATTTTAGGCACCAATGAACTTCTCCTTAAAATAAAAATTAAAGATACAAATATTTGTAGTTTTGTGTGCGGAAGGGTCGAAACAATAGAACATATATTCTGGACGTGTCCATATATATCAAAATTATGGGAAGACCTTGACTCCTGGATATTTGAGAAGACAGAAATAGAACTAACTTTAAATATTGATTTGGTTTTATTTGGTATTTTAACAAAAACCGATAAAAATGATATAAGAAACTTGATACTTCTGTTAACAAAATTCTACATGTATAGAAGCAAATTAGCTATAGAACAAACCAATATAATAGCACTTAAAAATTATTTAAAGGAAAACTTATTAATAGAAAAAAATATATTCTATAAAAATAAATTACTCAGTAGGGCAGAAAACTGCTGGAACCCCTGGACTCCTTTAGTATCATAAAAACAAAAACAAAAACCAAATAGACTCCACATATAATATATATATTTCATATCCAAACAGCCTCTGTCTTAAAATCATTATCTGCAATGTATCAAACAAAAACAGCTGTGTCTATTAAATAATATATTATATATCTTCTTTTTAGTGTATATAACTATTATGCATACAAAAGTGTGTAACTTATTATGTTCATGTGCAAATAAGAAAAAAAGAAATTTAATACAAAAAACAATATCTATATATATGTTTTCTAAACCTGTGCATTTGTTATACAGATAATAGTTTTGAAAATCTTAATAGTAAACTTCTTTCTTTTTGAAATTACTGACATGGTATATTTTTTTATTTTTTTCCAAATATTGAAAATTGAATGTATAATACTAACAAATACTAACAACTGTATAAATATGATATTTACTAATGTTAACGAGGCCGGGATAAGGTACCGGTACTTGATGTTTTTAAACTAACAAATGTACAGATTGCAATAAAATATGAAAAATTAATAGGTCAAAGTCGAAGATTGCAAAAGTGTAATGAGAAACATATACTGACAAGTAAAGTAGTAAAAGTACAACAGACTTTAAAAAAATTGACCAATACGGAAGCGATATATCATGATAATAATAACAATTATCGTGAGATATTTCGTTCCATTTTGTCACCTGATTTGTATATTTTTTACCATTTGTTTTGTTCATTTTTAAAATCGTTTCATGGTTATTCTGTAGAAAATACATGATTGTCTTAAAGAGTCAAGTATGCTTGTTGATCTCGGTAGCGGCAATGCACACAAAACACGTCTGATTATAGATCAACTTCTTGCAACGCATGAACGGGTAACCTATGTCCCGGTAGATATTTCTAAAGGTATGTATTTCTTATCAAACATTTAAATATTATGTATGTTCAACATGAACCCCATGGTATGATCTCAGGTTATCTGAAAAGATAGCAGATCAGGCTCCATGTATGATACCCATTTGAGTTCCTTTGGTAAGTATGTTACCGATGATAAGGTACATCGCATTCTATCAAAAAAGACGGGATTCTGGTTATCCAAATTAGAACATATACGTCGTCATCAGTTAAACGGTCAACCAATTCATGATGGTGTCAATAAAATTTAAGAAGGGGTGATTTAAACTTCACCTCTTGGAAATTTGGGTTAAATAGTTTCCTCGTGAGAAGTACTACTGTATTAAGGAAATCATGATAGGAAATGCAAGGTCTGGAATATCGTATCAACTGGGAGATGTGTACTCCATATGCAGGGGCTGCTGGAACTTTGCTACATAAAAGTGGAGTGTTCACAATTAGGCAGCTGAAATCATCTTCTGTGCCTACTATCATTGTCAATGTCTAGTTGTAAGTCAACATATGAGGAATAATTAACTATATCTGTTGAAATTAGTTATCACTGGCTTATAATTTGATACGCCAAACGCGCATTTCGTCTACACAAGACTCATCAGTGACGCTCAGATCAAAATAGACAAACAAATATAAAGCTGAAGAGCATTGAGGACCCTAAATTCAAAAGTTAAAGGATTATACTATCTTCCATACACTAAGAAATGTTTGACATTGTTTCACCAAATTAATTTAAAAAGAGCGCAAAGCTTTTTTTAAATGTATGTGACCTATCGTCTTTTGAAATGAACCAGCATATGATTTAATGACGATAGTATATATTACAGATTATTTGATTAAGGCTGCTGAAGGCATTAAGGCAATATATGGGGATCAACTTGACGTACAACCTATTGGAAAAGAATACATAACAGCTCTGAAAGATATAAGGTAGAATAATAATATTATATTTGTATTGAGTGATACACATACTCAGTAAAAGGTATGCAGCAGTGGAAAATCGATGTTTAGAACTCATTGGTCAATTCATAATATTTGAATAAGGATAACACAAAATCGCTTTCACTCCAAATGAAGCCGTTTAAGCGTTGATAGAATTCGCATATTATGAATGCATCCACTGTCATATGAACCCAAAATTGAAATGTCACGATAGAGATAAGAACACCTTCATGATAAATGCTGACTTGACAACAATGTTAATTATGCAATTTAGAAAATGTGGTATAAAATGCAAATGACACAATTTCACACTAGAAATCAAATGTCATAGACTTTAGTAACCATATGTCAACAAATGACATTCGTCACTGAGAAAAAACACATACAACATAGCAAGCCATGAAAGAGCCGTACAAAAGAAATTTAAAACAACCGAAACGAAAAACAAATGGTCTAATTTATGTAAAAACAAAATAATAAACGAAAAAAGCTTCCTGATGAGCATCAATCCTCTATCAAGGATATCATGATAGGAAATACAAGCCCGGAAATATCTTGTCAATTGGGGGTAAATACTCCGTATGCAGGAGCTGCTGGAATGTTGCTACATAGAAGTTGAAAGTTCACAATTGGTTTTGTTTTCAACCGACCCTCATTGTCAATTCCTAGATGTAAGACAAGATATGAGGCATATAACTGTATCTTTTGTATCTGTAAGTATTGATAACTTGTGACATATCTAACTGTTACATGTAAGATTGAGCAATACAATTATTTTGATACATGTATCCTTGATAACGAAAACGCAGTGTGCTAATAAGTTCTGAGGCTGATTGTATGTGTTGCGGAAAACAACGGGAAACAGAATTGAACCACAGAACGAATCAAAAGAGACAACCTACAGTAAAAAGAACATAATCATATTTGTTTTTCTTAAATTGTTTTGTTAAAAAATAAGCCGTAAGTTATTCCAATAGAATTGTTTCACATTTCATAATGAATAGTTGTCTCATTGGTAATCATACCACATCTTCTTATCTTTATAACTCGGTTTTCTACAAAAACACAAGATTAGACCTTGTTTTTCATGTTTTTATCTTTAAATTTCCAGTAAAAACAAAAGAGGTTTTCTTTTAAAACAGCGTTTCTTTTGTAAATTATTGTTTACGTCGATCTTAGAATTCAAAAACATTAAATGAAGATGTGTTTTACAGCACTTATACAGATAGGAAATTAATTGTGTGGTTTGGAAGCGTCCAGAATCTTCCATATGAAACTCAGGTCGAATACCTTACTGAAATACGTAACGCCATGCGAGGTAGCATATTTACTATTTATTTTATATCGTGATAAGGCATGCTTTTTATAGACATATGTTGATTTATTGCTTAATGTATCTCTCAGTTCCTTCATTGCTGTAATTTTTTCATTTTTTCTTGTGTTTTTGGTATCTGTTGTAACAATATAATAATAATATAAAGTCGCGCGTCTGACGCATACATAAAATATTAATCCTGGTAGCTAGTAAGTGTTAATTTCCTGTACTTTAAAAAAACAAATCAAGTTAATATCTCTTAAGAGAAAACCAAAGAAAAGGCTATGTATTTTGCTTAACCAAATGTGTTTTGTTTAAGCATATTGTATTTAACCAAATATGTTTTGTTTAAGCATATTGTATTTAACCAAATATGCAAAAGGGATTAGACAGTTATAAAAACTTCTCCTGTAAACAATTATAATCAAAGAATAGTGACGAAGCATGCATGCACACATTACATTATATATATTGGATATGTAAAAAGATTACGTGTGATGATGTGAATGACTATAAGTAATGTACATGTATATGTTCTTGTGTGTGCTTTTATTTTACACATTGTATTTCAATTTAACAAGATGGAGACAAGTTGTTGGTTACCCTTGATATCACAGATACGTCCCAGAAACAGACCATAGAATTTGCTTACTTAGATCCCGAAGGTAATTTTTGTTATTACCATCTTCACTATACCCATTATTGTATCCCTCTCCATGGTATGTATATGTTCATTGCAAAGTAATCTTAGCATGACCTATTTTAGTTATTTCTCAGATGTTTAAATATGAATATTAATCTAAATGTTCTTTTTATCTTCTGCACTGAATCTATGGTAAATAAATTAACATATATTTTACCTATTGCAAAAAGATGACACCATTATTGAAGGAAAAACATATGCTAAATATCAGGGGATTAAAAACAAGCGCTCAAAGCAATAATATTTGTATTCTAGGGTACAACGAAAAATTCGATCTGAGCTCAATACGTCGCCTTAACACGGAGATGGGCGGTAATATTGACCTATCCAACTTTGAAATCAAGAACGAATTAGTAGTAAAGTCTTCAGAGAGTCAATGTAGTTATATTAATGTATGGATGGAGGCAACCCATGATTGTGTCTTTGATGTCAGTAAGTATGTATTGGTAGTAAAGTCGTTAGAGACTCATTGTAGTTATATTAATGTATAGATGGAGGTAACCCATGATTGTGTCTTTGATATCAATAAGTATGTATTGGTAGTAAAGTCTTCGGAGACTTAATGTAGTTATATTAATGTATTGATGAATGTTAACTTGTGGACAGGATGTTGTGCCACAAACATTCGGTGTCAATATTTCTTTAGTACACCATATCCGGATTTCGACAATAAATGTCTCTTCAGTGATGTTAGGGATCGAAACGGTATTTGGAAGGCCATATAAAAAGTACCCTCATTTTTTAGAGAAAGTACCCTCATTTTTAGATTAACTCTTGAATTTTAAGAGTCAATATATAGGATGAACGGATCATATAAACCGGAGGGAAAATATGATACATGCCCAAACAAAAAAATATAAACGAGTCTAAATTGAAAACTACGTTCAAACCTATGACTGCGTTGGATAAAAACCGCAATTTTTATACGTGTGCATGTCAAACAAATTTCGTTGTAGAAGGGTCTAAAAACAGCACAAACAACATTTTCCAAAAGACCAAAAGAGTGAAAAAGTATATTTAAACAAAACGCATTTGACTAACAGGTCGAACAACTGATGTTCTTTAACCCTGCTGACTGCCATTGACGATTGCCAAATAAAATTGATCACAAGACGTTACAAACTGGATCTTAATATAAATTTAATACGTCACAGAAAAAAAAAATGTTAACTTGTGGACAGGATGTTGTGCAACAAACATTCGGTGTCAATATTTCTTTAGTACACCATATCCGGATTTCGACAATAAATGTCTCTTCAGTGATGTTAGGGATCGAAACGGTATTTGGAAGGCCATATAAAAAGTACCCTCATTTTTTAGAGAAAGTACCCTCATTTTTAGATTAACTCTTGAATTTTAAGAGTCAATATATAGGATGAACGGATCATATAAACCGGAGGGAAAATATGATACATGCCCAAACAAAAAAATATAAACGAGTCTAAATTGAAAACTACGTTCAAACCTATGACTGCGTTGGATAAAAACCGCAATTTTTATACGTGTGCATGTCAAACAAATTTCGTTGTAGAAGGGTCTAAAAACAGCACAAACAACATTTTCCAAAAGACCAAAAGAGTGAAAAAGTATATTTAAACAAAACGCATTTGACTAACAGGTCGAACAACTGATGTTCTTTAACCCTGCTGACTGCCATTGACGATTGCCAAATAAAATTGATCACAAGACGTTACAAACTGGATCTTAATATAAATTTAATACGTCACAGAAAAAAAAAATGTTAACTTGTGGACAGGATGTTGTGCAACAAACATTCGGTGTCAATATTTCTTTAGTACACCATATCCGGATTTCGACAATAAATGTCTCTTCAGTGATGTTAGGGATCGAAACGGTATTTGGAAGGCCATATAAAAAGTACCCTCATTTTTTAGAGAAAGTACCCTCATTTTTAGATTAACTCTTGAATTTTAAGAGTCAATATATAGGATGAACGGATCATATAAACCGGAGGGAAAATATGATACATGCCCAAACAAAAAAATATAAACGAGTCTAAATTGAAAACTACGTTCAAACCTATGACTGCGTTGGATAAAAACCGCAATTTTTATACGTGTGCATGTCAAACAAATTTCGTTGTAGAAGGGTCTAAAAACAGCACAAACAACATTTTCCAAAAGACCAAAAGAGTGAAAAAGTATATTTAAACAAAACGCATTTGACTAACAGGTCGAACAACTGATGTTCTTTAACCCTGCTGACTGCCATTGACGATTGCCAAATAAAATTGATCACAAGACGTTACAAACTGGATCTTAATATAAATTTAATACGTCACAGAAAAAAAAAATGTTAACTTGTGGACAGGATGTTGTGCCACAAACATTCGGTGTCAATATTTCTTTAGTACACCATATCCGGATTTCGACAATAAATGTCTCTTCAGTGATGTTAGGGATCGAAACGGTATTTGGAAGGCCATATAAAAAGTACCCTCATTTTTTAGAGAAAGTACCCTCATTTTTAGATTAACTCTTGAATTTTAAGAGTCAATATATAGGATGAACGGATCATATAAACCGGAGGGAAAATATGATACATGCCCAAACAAAAAAATATAAACGAGTCTAAATTGAAAACTACGTTCAAACCTATGACTGCGTTGGATAAAAACCGCAATTTTTATACGTGTGCATGTCAAACAAATTTCGTTGTAGAAGGGTCTAAAAACAGCACAAACAACATTTTCCAAAAGACCAAAAGAGTGAAAAAGTATATTTAAACAAAACGCATTTGACTAACAGGTCGAACAACTGATGTTCTTTAACCCTGCTGACTGCCATTGACGATTGCCAAATAAAATTGATCACAAGACGTTACAAACTGGATCTTAATATAAATTTAATACGTCACAGAAAAAGAAAAAAAATGTTAACTTGTGGACAGGATGTTGTGCCACAAACATTCGGTGTCAATATTTCTTTAGTACACCATATCCGGATTTCGACAATAAATGTCTCTTCAGTGATGTTAGGGATCGAAACGGTATTTGGAAGGCCATATAAAAAGTACCCTCATTTTTTAGAGAAAGTACCCTCATTTTTAGATTAACTCTTGAATTTTAAGAGTCAATATATAGGATGAACGGATCATATAAACCGGAGGGAAAATATGATACATGCCCAAACAAAAAAATATAAACGAGTCTAAATTGAAAACTACGTTCAAACCTATGACTGCGTTGGATAAAAACCGCAATTTTTATACGTGTGCATGTCAAACAAATTTCGTTGTAGAAAGGTCTAAAAACAGCACAAATATATATATATATATATATATATATATATATATATATATATATATATATATATATATATATATATATATATATATATATATTGTTTCATGTATAGACAGAAATCAAATTATATGGGTCACCTTTTCGAACTTTTGATATATCTCCAAGAATAAAATTAAACTTATTCAATAGCAGGCTTACCCCACCAGATAAGACCAATAATCTACATCTTGTAAAAAAAAATTGATAATCTCTAAATTCCACAGAATATGTTCAATGGTTTCATCTTCTAATTTACAAAAATTACATAGAGGGTTATCGATAAATTTGAAAGGAGTAATCTTGCCTATTCCAATGAATCCAGTTATATTTGTCAACTCTGTTGTATATTTGGTAAATAAAGTCCAAATCAACAAGTTGTCAATCACTTACTTCAGAATTTCAAGTACATGAGCATCTTCAATCGTTCTATGAGATCAAGATTTAGCTCGACCACTGACATTGGGGTAGTTCCCTAACTGATTTTTTTGTCAAGGGAAAATGAAAACAGCATATTATAAATTTGATAGGTCTGAAGCGCCTTTCTGTATACTATATATCTTTCTCCGAATATTAGAAATCCAAGGTTCTATAAAAATCAAAACAGTTGAGAGCTTTTTGATAAACAAAAAAAAAAGACCTAAAATATAGACAAATCCATCTAAGGTCAACATTGCCTGAGTGAGTTGAAACCTTTGTTTCTCTATAATTTCGAAACTTATAAAAGGATATTTTTAATTGAAGCTAGTGTGCAATGGCAAAAGTTCTATCATGACAAGTAAAAGGCTGCTATACGACGAATTCAATTATTAGAAATAAAAGCAGAAAAATAAAAATGAATCATGACTTCGACAAAGTTGAAAAGAGGGACGAAAGATACCAAAGGGACAGTCAAACTCATAAATCTAAAACAAACTGACCACGCCATGGCTAAAAATGAAAAAGACAAACAGAAAAACAATAGCATACATGACACAACATAGAAAACTAAAGAATAAACAACACGAACCCCACCAAAAACTAGGGGTGATCTCAGGTGCTCCGGAAAGGTAAGCAGATCCTGCTCCACATGTGGCACCCGTCGTGTTGCTTATGGGATTACAAATCCGGTAAATAGTCTAATTCGGTAGGTCACATTCATGAAAGGGAAGGGGATTGAACATATACTAGGTAATCTGTGATAGGTTAACATGTAAATAAATAAACTTATCATAGATACCAGGATGGCCAACCAAGATCGTAACACATTCTATAACATGTTTCAAATTGTTTAGAAAATAATCTCCTGTTTTCTTATTTACTAGTACTTTTATGTATATTATTTGAAAGGGACATTTTTGTTTTGATTGCGAGATCCGTTATATTGTGTTATTTAAAGAGAGATGTCGGATAGCTTCTAATGGCAAAGAACACATAATTCACAGGAAATGTATCAAGGAAACTTTGGTGTCTTCTTTAGTTGTGCATCCAATAATAACATTATGGTTTATTATAATCCATTTCGGCATTGTCATGAGCAGATGGTATGTAGAATTGAAATATTTTTTAACAAAACCAGCCGTCATCCTGAAAACAGATAAATCAGAAGATGAAAAATATGTATAATGGTTTTTATGTTTGCTGTAGATTACTATTGGCTAAACCACATTTTTAAGATTAACATGGAACTAGTGGCTTATTTGATCTCTTTCTTGGCCAAGCTATTGTATTCTATATTTTTGTATGATCGTTTCATGTTTTCATTCATTTTAATCTTGTTGTTCAATTGTATATGTGCGATGTATATTTTCTTATATGAGAAATAAAATCCGCGGAATGTACCATCTTGTTTCCCTTTTTAATTATAAATTTCCTAAATTGAATGTACAATATATGAGCCACTAACTGATTCATACAAGTAAATATTGGTTTTAAAGGGGGATATAAAAAAGGTAAAGCATAAAGGAGATAAATATAGATTTACAAAGAAAAAAAAATGATACTATTTTCAGTTACATTTTAACCTTTTTAATGTTGGTCTTGAGAAAAAAAATACATGCATGCTTGTTCGTAAAGATGTCGAACTTTCTAAACGTATAAATCAAGCTAGAGTCACAGGGATATAGAATTATCAGTTTGAAATTAAAATTGTAAACGAGTTTGCCTAAGTATATAAGTAAATAAAGGCAAAAGCACTATAAATCTGTTGAAAAGTCATATTGTGGATTCATTTATTTTTGTGGGTATCAATTTTCGTGAATTGCTGAAAACTGGATTTTTGATTTCGTTGTTTTGTCAATCTCTGTATACAAAACCTAATGAAAATATGTTATTCGTTGAACATTTTAATTCATGGTTCCACGAAAATTGGTATCCAACGAATAATAATCAATCCACAGTAAATCGATTGGTAGAAAAACAAATCCGAGTTACAAATTAAAACCGAGAGTAGCACATCAACTATAAGAGGCAAACAGCGAAACAACAGAAACACTGTAGTGCAGCAAAACACAAACGACAATGCAACACACACAGAATCGAACGATAAGATAACAACTACAATTTTCCTGACTAGGTACAGGACATTTAAAGAAAAAATAGTGAGTTAGAACTGATCTTGTGGCTAGCCAAACCTCGCGCTTTTATTGCAATGTTAAAGTTACCACTAAAGTGACAACATTACATGAAAGGAATACACGACAAAAAAATGCAAGGAACATTCAGGACAGAGAAATACGCAAATAATCAATATAATAGTACATTTCGACATGCTAACAACAAAATAATAACGAACACGTAAAACACTCAATGACAGCATACACAAACAGCGAAAAAAGGCTCAATTATTGATCTACATTATTTAGCATTATTTGTCAATAATTCAAATTATAAGGTGTTTCGAAACTCTGCGTCATTAGGTAGGTCAATTTCACAAATGGTATTGAAACAACTGATTGTTGTCGAATCTTATTCTTGGGCACTTATATTAGCAGACTAAAAGTAGTGGGTTAGAACACAAACCTCATACTCGTATCATAAGTTTACATATCAAATTGTTAAGCGATTTTTAAAAACTACATACATCTAATTTTGGAAAAATTTAATTTAACTTTGATTTTAAAAAATAGTTTACAAAACTAAAGTGTATATTTCATTTCAATCTGCTATTAACTCAAATGTTAAAACCAAGTTCGAAACAATTAAATTATGTGGACTATACTTACAAGTAGTATTATCATTTTTTCATACTCCTAATGTAATTTGATTCTTTTGTTTACCTGCATCAATCCTATTTATACGCGTTTTATTGTATTCATATAGTATAAATCACACATTTAGATATTTATCGACTTCAGTCCTGCACTGTTATCATCAAATACCTATCATATGAACTGTTAGTGTGAAGGTAAGATCAACAACCCTCTGCCATTTTTGACAACCTTACACTATTCCCATATGTGCTTTGGTGCTGATGTCAAACATCAATTGTAAAACAAATAAATTGTAAGTCACTGGTATTTATTTCGACTTTCCAACTGCACGAACTTTGTGCCTATCTGTACATGTATATATTTGTTGAAAGGTCAATGTCTGAAAATATTACCGTGTTATTTATTGTATAAATGGACACCTGTACAAAGTTTTAATCAATGCTATTGTCAATTACTATCTAGTCAACCCCGATTCAAATATAGCATAAGGGGAACATCTCAAACACTTTTAAACGTATTTCATTTTCTGTAGGCACCCACAAAATTGACCTGTTAATCCAGGAAACTTTAAATTTTCAAAAACCTGAAATGGAGATAATATTGTTTAATGAGGTCAAGCTTTGTCTTAAAACTTTTCAAGAACTGTAAATAAAATAAAATAAATTGCAATGCGTAAACACAGCCATATTTTCCAAAATGTAAAGATTTCAGAAATCGAAAGGTTGTGGTAATTAAGTCGAAGCACAATATTAAGAATACTATAAAACATTGTCAACTTCTCAATCTCAGCTAATACATATCCTTTGCCTCATTGAAATGTGTTTACATGCACAAAATTTGCTTAAACATAGAGGTGAAGAGGAATTACTATAATCGACACAACATACGTGTAATAGTCTCAACTCACTAGCGACATGATTTCTCAGTCTTAGATCATTTTGAAATACAAGAAAGATATTTAGACCAACATTCATGATATCAATTATTATAGAGAAATTTTAAGATATACATGTTTTCCCTTGTTTAATGATATAGCCGTTAAGATCGATGTCTGTTGTTGTTTCATCAAAGACACAAGACAGTTCGCAAAATCGTCCAATTGTTTATGTGTTTTTCCCGGGTTCGAGTTGTTAAATTTAATAAATTTTATTTTGTGTTTGTTTTTCCGAACACTGAGAAATCTAATTTGAATGTTTACGGTCTACTAGAACGGTATAGATATTTCTGTGTTCGTTTGAAAAAAATCACGTCACCTTTGTCCTACACAAATACTACATTTTGGTTTCGTTCAATTTACAACATATGTCAAGCTTTTCTTTTTGCATGTCACACATATTGTCAAAATATATATTTCATTTTTTTGTATGTAAATATATTCTTCCAACTATGGATACTGTTTCGGAAGTGGATGCGGGAAGAAACAACGCAGTCAAAACCTCAGATGTTTTAAATCTAATGTAAGTTTCAATAGAATTAATCATAAAATACAACATCTAAAATTGAGAATGGAAATGGGGAATGTGTCAAAGAGACAACAACCCGACCAAATAAAAAACAAACAGCAGAGGGTCACCAACAGGTCTTCAATGTAGCGAGAAATTCCCGCACCCGGAGGCGTCCTTCAGCTGGCCCCTAAACAAATATATACTAGTCCAGTGATAATGAACGCCATACTAATTTCCAAATTGTACACAAGAAACTAAAATTAAAATAATACAAGACTAACAAAGGCCAGAGGCTCCTGACTTGGGACAGGCGCAAAAATGCGGCGGGGTTAAACATGTTTGTGACATCTCAACCCTCCCCCTATACCTCTAACCAATGTAGTAAAGTAAACGCATAACAATACGCACATTAAAATTCAGTTCAAGAGAAATCCGAGTCTGATGTCAGAAGATGTAACCAAAGAAAATAAACAAAATGACAATAATACATAAATAACAACAGACTACTAGCAATTAACTGACATGCCAGCTCCAGACTTCAATTAAACTGACTGAAAGGTTATGATTTCATCATATGAACATCAGGCACAATCCTTCCCGTTAGGGGTTTAGTATCATACCATCATAACATATATGAGAAGAACATAACCCGTGTCATGCCAACAACTGTTTTTAGAATAAATGTGTTTAGTTCCGATGCAAAGACCTTATCAGTGACTCAATATTAACGCCAAAATATGCAATCTTTAATGACTTGACAACAGTATCGTAATTATATCCCTTCTTAATAAGTCTATTCAAAGGTTTTGTAAGTTTCTGAGGTGAATACTGACACCTTTGTGCTTTATAAAGAATATTGCATTTATTTTATGTTGACTAGTACGAATTGTTCGACATCGTGCGGCAATCATAAAATTGCATTACATCTACTCTTTATACGTCTACCAGTAGCAATAATTGCCGACCCACCATCTACATACTATCATAATAAACTGTTCAGTGAAGATGAAATGAAATACATTTTTAATCCGTTTATAGTGATGATGATTTCGGTCGTCTGTTTGTTCGTTTGTCCATTTGTCCTACAGATTGTCTCTCAGTTCTCCCTTTGTATTTGCAACTCTTCCTGAACAGTTTCTTCAAATTCACTGAATATCATTTAATTTTTGTCACCCGATAGCTCATGAAGTTTAATATGGGCATTGCTTTTACGCAATATCCGTACACAGTATTACACATATACATGTGCATACATTTAGCTTTTTAGAGTGTCCGCTAAAGTAGATCGGTAAAAACTTTCATTAATTGATACTGTGTCATCGATTTTGTGTCCACAACTCCTCTTCAACTCTGCATCAGGATACTCTAAACAAAATATTACATTATCTTAATGTGTAATATGTCTTTATGTCGGACCTGATAAATTTTCAATTTTGTTATATGAAATAATCATAGGTCACCACGTCGTTTTCGATGCTTTGTCAGGCAACTGGCGTTCATGTTAAATAAAAATTATAATGATATACACATAACGTCGAAATAAGCGAACCTTCAAAGCGCTGTATAGACGTACAACCGTACTTTTATTCTTTAACCCCTTAATCACGGTTAAAACCAATAATTCATTTATTTCCAAGGAGTTTTGCCTTTTGATTACTCTTCATTCACCAAATGGCATTAATATAGTACAACATACCTGTACATTTCTAAGGCAAAATAAATGGCTTGGTATTCGAGATTTTTTCGTTTTTATTGTTAAGATATTTTCACCTGTTTTACGTGTATCATTGACAATTGAGTCCCGTGAGGCTCATGTGAATAAAAGTGTAGTATTCGTGAGCAAATAACTGCAGGCAATCAACTGTATATTAGAACTACAAGTGTATCACATCTTTATCAAGCTATATCTAATCCTACATTGGTTTCATTAAGGACAATAGGTACCTTTTTTTCCAAATCACAAAATACATGTGAAAGGTTCATTCAATCATAATCAAGAGAGTGATAATGCAAACATGCACATTAAATCACATTTTGAATGAACAACACAATGGAAATAGAAAGTGAAATAATAATTGCTCAAAACTTTATTTTTCATTTAATTTTAAAATGTCAAAAACTATTTAATTTGAATATGTAAATTGTTTTACAAATTTTTTCAGAAGTCCAAAGTAAAAGCAAACGCTTTTTTGTGAATTATGGATGAAAAATAAGGAACTTTCAAATGGTTCAGGTCACCGTAAGAAATGTTAAACAAAATGGGGGTTTTAAATGCAATTGGGGTCTCCATAGTGAATATAATATCATAAATTGTACTGTACATTTACATAAAATAACAGTATCAAGAATAATCCTTGTGATCCGAGCTTGGATATGGTGATTCTTTGCATGGTTAGGAAAACAATCGTAGTATTTCGAGTGATTTGAAAATTTTATGAATATTTAAGTACAGAACCTGACCTATCAATTATAATTCAGGTTAGAAGCGAAGCGCTGACCATGAGACTGGTGTTTCACCAGCAGTGGATGTAAAAAGACATCAAATATAATTTATCACTCCAGTCGCGCGTTTTGTGTACATAATTCTCACCAGAGGCGCTCCAATCAAAAGAATTGGAGGGCATAATCGATAAATAGAAATAAATGAAAAATCTTACTTTTTTCAATGATTTTAAGATTTCATAAATAGACGGCTTACAAAAAATTTAAAAAAAAAGAAAATGTGATATTATTGCCAATGAGACAAATCTGCATCAGAGTATATATACAATTCTTTTAGTATTATTGAGCTCTTGCTACTTGACCTATATCCCATATCTCCGTTTCATTAAATCCTTATGTTATACATTATGATATAAATGCGCGTCTATCTTTGTGATTTGTATATATTTATTTAGCAAGGCAGCTACATGTATAGGCAATCTTTGCATTTATAGATTAAATTTCATTATTTATAAAGATACCCTGCCAACCTTGTAAGGTATGTTTGCCAATGAGACAACTGTTCATCAGAAATTGTATACAATATTTTTTGTATTATTGAGTTCTGACACCTTGAAGCATATCCCAAATGTCTGTTCGATCAATTCCTCATGTTTATACGTTGTTATACGGATAGGAAACCAGTCCGTTCAAAAAATACAATGAAGTAAGTTGAGCATGGGATTAAAAATTATAATTGTTGAACTACGTAGACTTGCTAAAAGAAAACTTTTAAATTTTAGCTTAATAATTAAAGTGGATAAATGTGTTTGAGTCAACCAATTATGTGATACAGAAATTGTCAAACTGTTATTGTTTTCATTTTATTCTCCTTGTAATCAGCTGGTGAACTTTTCGTCTACGATTGTAACAGCATTTCATTAGCTGGCGCTCATAAAGTCTGGTTTCTATTAGGGATATGTTTCATATAAAAAAGAAGATGTGGTATGAATGCCAATGAGACAACTATACACAAAAGACCAAAATGACACAGACATTAACAACTAGTTTATTATTATTCATGGTTCAATTAAAAAAAATCAGGAATGGGTGTAGTGTAGGAAGGTACCCAACTCCCTCTTTATTTTTGGTAAGAACACCCCCTCCCCCTCTTTTGTTTTTGTATACAGTAAAGAGTATTTTATTTGTAGGTGTAATTCTGTTCTATGACAAGAGTTATATACTGTGGTCTAGACAGCTGGCCAAAACATAATTGGCTTTATACATATCTTATAATTGTTTACATATGAGATTCTGTAATGTTTCTGAAGTTTCATTGTTGACATTTTTTTTATTATGTTTTGGACATGTTCAACAATTTCTATTTATAACTTGGGGTTCTCATATATTGCTTCTAAGACTTTCTCAGTATAATAACTGTGTATAACTATATTAATCAGGGTATGCTTTTAGAATATGGATGTAGTTTTATCTGAAATATGTTATTCAGACCGTCTATATATTTTGAGATTTTCCCTCATTGTAAAAGTTGCAGAAGACGTTCATTCACACTGACTTTTAGTAATAATTGAGCCATGTCAGCTAAAATTACTTCCACACGTATTTTCCTGAAGTCGAATTGACTTTCAGAATTCATATTAGATCAGTGAGAAGTTGTAAATTACGGCTTAATCTGTCTAACCTCGTGTCACTGCAACTTCTGCCATCCTCGCAATCCGCCTGGTCTGCGATTCGATTGGCTGGGAAAACTAAAATTCTTTATTTTTATTCTTTTATTAAAATAACTTTGTACAATATACCATTTTTATGTACATACAAGAATATATTTGTGACACTTATTTTAAAATATGTTTTAGTAATTCCAATGTTCGATTCTGCTGTGTCAGAAGCACTGTAGCACACTAGCGCACATTTGAACTCTCAAAAGGTCAACGGTGTAATTGTGCAGATGATTTGATTGGTTATCGATCTGCAAATGCACAGTTGACCTAAAAGGGGTGAAATGTGCGGCGCGGGTAGTATAAAAAGAGCCCGAAACGCTACTTCTACGTCACTTTTCCCATATTGACACAAGGAAGGACTTCTATAGAAAATATTTAACGTTAACGTTTATCTCTTGTAGGAAACGTTATTTATTCCTTTTTGGAACTTTTAAAGAAAAGTGAATTAATAAAAATGCTTTACAAATTTAGATAAAATTATTCTATTTGGAAATTATAAAAATGTTTAAATTCACGTTCACGGCAATGAGCAATTATTTAGAAAAGTATTAAAAACCTTTTAGAACATACAACTTGTTTGAAAGAGTCCTGTTAAATTTTAAAAAAAATAAAGATTCAGATATAGAAAGATTATTATTTATTTAAGTTAAAGGGTATCTGAGTTTACCATTCTTATTCTGTAAGATCTCAAGACTAGTATTTTTAAGAAAGTCTCTTTAAGAGAATTAAGCCTTTATCATTAATTTGAATAAATCTGTAAGCAGTAGGATTTCATGAATTTAGGCACACATTACTAGTAAAGTTTCTAGTGTTGTGCATTATTATTTTAGCATAATGAATACACGTTTTTTTATAGTAAGATACATAAGCTAGTAAGCTCTAGCTGCATTTCTTATCATATAAAGTTAACTTTATTAACAAGGTGTTTAATAATTAAACACATATATTAGAATTATATCAAAATTCATTCTATTCACAATTCTTAAAAAGAACATTATTTAAGTTTTCTATACATAGAAGTTTGGCAGTGTTAACTTGTTAAACATAGCATTGTATGTGTTTAGATTCTAAACACCTCAGATACACCTTTATTTTAAGTATAGTTATAATATTAACCTGTACAGTTTGCTTATAGTTTGCTTGTGACCCGTACTAGTAAGTTTCTAGTACCCTTGTCCATTATTTTGGACTTTCCTTATTTGTAAAGACTTCAAATATACGTTACTGGTAATGTCTCCAGTATGAATGTTATTCAAAATTACCCCTTTTAGTCACAGGCACTTGTTTCTATCCATACGAAGGTCGACTATCCATATAAATAGAAGAAGGTGGCTAACGAATGTCGCGACAGCCTCCGCTTCGGACGCTTTTTCTATCGTTATCGTAATAAAAAAAAATACCTCTACCTTATTATATGAATCGATTCAGAAATGATTTTCCTTTAACACTAGACATATTTTATATTCCCCTCAATGTTCCTCTTCTTACTAATCTTACTATTGTTCACTAATCCGTGGAGATTTTTGAACTACCATCTTTTCAATGTATCTACTTCCGGTTGACGTTTTTCAGTGCAGACTGTTGTCTATTTAAAAAAATAAAAGATGCTGTAAAATTACTGTTTTGTTATCTTCATTATCTATATATTTTTAAAGAATGAAAATCACCAATACAAATATATTTTTCTTCGTAATTAAACAAATCACAAAGTCAGTAACCTGTGTGATGGAATACGAAAATACTAGAGAGTTCCGAAAGTCAATGGCAAGTCAAAAGACAACCGAAAAGAGAAAAGTAAAATTAGAGGGAAAATACAAATTGAGAAAAAAAAAGAAAAATGGCAAAAGTCTTAAACGACATAAGCGAACAAAGATTTGAGCTATCCTTTTGGTAAGCCTCATGGTTATTATATCATAAAACAAGGCCAATATATATATTTTATAAATTGTTATTCTCTGGGAAGAAAATTGTGAGATCTGCAAAAATAAATAAATACAAAAATGTGGTGTAATTGCCAATGAGACTCCAAAGGAGACCAAATGACACCAACATTGTGAAGTCTGAAATTTAAATAGATAAAAAAATGTGGTGTAATTGCCAATGAGAGTTCACAAGAGACCAAATGACACAGAAATTAACCACCATATGTCAATGTATGGCCTTCAATAATGAGCAAACAAAGCCAATCATGCATATTGAGAGCTTTACAAAGATTATAAAAAGGTATACTAAACCCCTAACGGGAAGGATTGTGCCTGATGTTCATATGATGAAATCATAATCTTTCAGTCAGTTTAATTGAAGTCTGGAGCTGGCATGTCAGTTAACTGCTAGTAGTCTGTTGTTATTTATGTATTATTGTCATTTTGTTTATTTTCTTTGGTTACATCTTCTGACATCAGACTCGGATTTCTCTTGAACTGAATTTTAATGTGCGTATTGTTATGCGTTTACTTTACTACATTGGTTAGAGGTATAGGGGGAGGGTTGAGATCTCACAAACATGTTTAACCCCGCCGCATTTTTGCGCCTGTCCCAAGTCAGGAGCCTCTGGCCTTTGTTAGTCTTGTATTATTTTAATTTTAGTTTCTTGTGTACAATTTGGAAATTAGTATGGCGTTCATTATCACTGGACTAGTATATATTTGTTTAGGGGCCAGCTGAAGGACGCCTCCGGGTGCGGGAATTTCTCGCTACATTGAAGACCTGTTGGTGATCCTCTGCTGTTGTTGTTTTTTATTTGGTCGGGTTGTTGTCTCTTTGACACATTCCCCATTTCCATTCTCAATTTTATTTTTATTACAGTGAACATTTTCACAAAAAAAAGAACAATCAACCAACAATTGTCATTACATGCACTTGTACATAAATCAATCAATCAATCAACCAATACTAATTGCCACACTATGATAGTATAGTATCATCATATACATTGTCATTGATCAATTAACTAACATTTAAAAGAATCAATCAACCAATAAATTAACCAACATTTAAATGAATTAATCAACCAATAAATTGATGTTACTACATACATTTATAGATAATAATTCTACACACATTTAAGTCAGCAACCATTTGATTTTCGTTGGAAAGGGGGGTGGGGCATGAATTTTTTGGGACAGATTTGTTTCCAGATTTTGGAGAACAAAAATAATTTGTTTGTATCACCTTCAGGAGTCATTATGTCTAATGCTATATTGAAAAAAAAAATATATTGTTATTCGCAATAGGCGAAAAAGAAAGTTAATCCAAAAAAAAAAAATATACACAGCACCCCCCCAAAAAAATGAATCAAATGGTTGCTACCTAAGAAAAATTATTGCATGGCTTATTCTTTTTAAATTGTGTACTTTTAAAATCAATGAAAAAAGTTGGGGAAATTTTGCCAGAATTTTTTTGGCAAATAAAACATCTGACAAGTATAAGCGTTTCTTTCCCCGAACAAGCACCTTTAAACACAGACACAGTGCTTTTCCCTTTATAGATATCTATATATTTTTGTCCCTGTATAAAAAACAGATTAACCTACATGTACTGATCAAACCTATTCGCATGGCTTTAATATAGAAGGAATGTATATACATGCACAAATTGCCTGACTGGATTTTTGGTTAAAAGTTCTAAGAATATGCATTATAATAAAAATAAATTTTGCTTAATGAATCTAAGAATATGCAGCATAAGAAAACATGTTTATTTTGATATCAATAAAAATATCAGTAGCTAGTAACTATTTATTAATTTATTTTGCTAGATCTTATAATTCTTTTATTAAACATAAATCCACCATTTACTTCTATCCAAGTCATTATTCAAATCCTTGTCACTAATTAATTTTTTGTTAATAATCAAGAAAGGGGGTCCACTCCAGGGGTCAGAACCAACCCCTTTTATTGACAATCAATGCATTTGAAATGCAACATACTATTGGAGCCAACCCCCCTTTTTATCTTGGATTGGGACCCCCTTCATAAAAAATGGTTGGATCTGCTCCTGAAAAACATATCCTATTTGGGTTGCTGTCTCATTACTGCTTTTTATTTAAAACCATACACCTACTTAATTGACCCACATGTTGTGAAAACTATTTTCAACTCTCAATAAATGAGCTTCATTGTTGTTTCTTTGAGACATTCTCTATTATTTATCTAAATTCTTTTTTCGAATTTTCTAATACATTAGCTATAGTATGTTCTATGTACTGGTTGACAATAATAATTTGATTTATAATAAGATGTTCCAAAGTTATTCATTTTTTTTTTTCATGCCTTATCTTCAAGTCCAACACAATTTCTCACGTTTCTTACAAAACTTATATTCTTGTGATGTATTCTTTTGTTGAAAAAAAATGTATAGATATAGATAGATATAGGAAGATGTGGTATGAGTGCCAATGAGACAACTCTCCTCCCAAGTAATAACTCATAAAAGTAAACCATTATAGGTCAAGGTACGACCTGCAACACGGAGCCTTGGCTCACACCGAACAGCAAGTTATAGAGGGCCCCAAAACTACTAGTGTAAAACCATTCAAACGGGAAAACCAAC
The DNA here is from genome assembly GCA_019925275.1 of Mytilus edulis. Lineage (NCBI taxonomy): Eukaryota > Metazoa > Mollusca > Bivalvia > Mytilida > Mytilidae > Mytilus > Mytilus edulis. The sequence goes on from JAHUZM010000117.1 coordinate 60,268, forward strand.
GAGAAACGAAAAACACATATGAACTACATAAACAGACGACATCATGCATTGTAACTTTTAAAGCCAATTAAGTAAAAAAAATAATCTGAAAGAACGTGCGATATCATATTAGGAAAATTGATGGTCAAACCATAACAAAAAATCAAGTAAGGAATTTTAAATATTCAACCTTTATAGCTTGCTGTTCGGTGTGAGCCAAGACTCCGTGTTGAAGGCCATTTTTATTTATTTTCAAATTACAAAGGTTATTCCTGATAAGTATTTTTAATTATTTTATTTAGGCGTTTAGAACCTTTGGTGACCTCGCAGTTTAAATTTCTATGATAAGTACGTCGTGAGCAGTGGGCATTACAGACGAACGTTCACCTAATTTTCCCCAGTCAATGAATGGCCATAGCTACACTGTTATGAATTTCATTCTATCTTTATTGCACTTTTCTTTGCTGTTATTCAAAATTTAAACCTATATGACTTTGTAGTGTACCTGAAATAAAAAGTTAGTAACAAAAATTAAAGGGTTTGAACGTGTTTTATGAAAATGTGAATATTTTCAACATAGAAAAAAGAAAAAAGTGTAATAAATAATCCTTCTACATGTATATATAACAGAAAGAAAAGTACATAGGGTACCTCATACTCATATAAATGGCCTTAGACTATGTAGGTGTGTAATAAAAAGTAGGTCAAATTAAGAGTAGCTCATATTCATATAAATAAAGGTATATACATACATGATACATATATATAGATAAAAGAAGATGTGGTATGACCACTCTCCATCCAAGTCAAAATATTTATAAGGATAATGTGAAATATAGGTCAAACATGGTTTTAACAGATGATCCAATTGTAGGGGTCATAAATTAAGGGGTATAGTTCAAATGTTATAATTTGTAAGGTAGGGGTGTAAAATATCAAATAACTCGTCACGAAAGGTATTTTAAAAATAATCTGAAATGTAGGCAAAAAAAAAGATTTACACTATCGAATTAAGGGGTCAAAAGGGATACATTTCAAAAATTAAGGTTAGTTAGGGGTGTAATATATCAAATAACTTGTCCTGAAGGTATGTTAAAAATAATGTGAAATGTAGGTGAAAAGGTTAACATTACCTAATAAAGGGGTCAAAAGGGGTACATTTCAAAAGTTAAGGTAAGGTAGGGGTACAATATATCAAATAACTGGTCCTGAAGGTATATTTAAAAATCCAAATCAGTGGCGGATCCAGAACTTTTCATAAAGGGGGGGGGGGGGGGGGCACTCTAGTCATGCTACAGTGATTCCCTATATAATCAATCAAATTTTTCCCACAAAAGGGGGGCAGGCCCCCAAAGACCCCCCCCCCCCCCCTGGATCTGCCTATGAAAAAATGTGGTTAAAAGGTTAACATTATCTAATGAAGGGGCCAAAAGGGGTACATTTCTAAAGTTATAAAGGTTATAAGGGTGTAATATATATATTAAGGGATGAAAAAAGGGGTCCATCTCAAAGTACATGTCAATTTATTAGTGTTAAAATAATTGTAGGCTAGCAGAAAATCTGGTTATTGAGGGGAACAGCAACACTTCCTTAGACTTCATTTACAGGACAGTTCAGGAACAAAATACCACTAAAGATATTATAACTTCAAAATACGTGGCCTATTTAATCAAAAATCTGTTTCCAGATGTCAAGAAATCTAGTGTTAGATGTCATAAAAGTGGGAAAACTATGGAAAGTTATCTAAATATTGCTATTAAAAAAAAAAATCTGTCAGCAAAATATCATTTGAGTACATTCCAAAGTTTATACCACAGGACTGGTTTATATTCAAGAAAAGCATGTTATGTGTAACATTTGGATACTTTTTTGACATAACATTTAATGGACAAAACTCAGTCATACATTTAACCATGAGTTCCAGTAATCAGTTAACAGTACTAATAGATAATAGTAAAGTCGACCTTTCTATGTTTTATATTCCACACAATTTTGAGTATACACTTACCTCAATCCCTGCTATATTTCGCTGCATGAAACTACTTCATCCATGCCAAGGGTACGAAATAAAATCTCAAGAAGAACAATCCTTCTCTACAAGTTTGAAATGTTCAAAGGAAATCTGTAATACTGGCGGTGTAAGTAGGCATATTTTGAGGCATCAAGACTGCAGGCGTTTCTTGCCTTTGCGAGTAAACTTCTGCAAAAAATGTTTACAATTTGTACATAATAAGAAGAAAAAGCAGCAATCTGAAGATAAGGAAAATTCAACCGTCAAACTGTCAAAAGAGGAAATTTTGGTACAATTAAAGTCTATTGCTCCTAATCTTCATGATAACCAATTAACACTTATACAGTCACAAATAGTAGCATCTAATATGAAAAGTAAGAAGGAGATGAGGTGGGATAAAGATGTCATATGTATGGCTTTAAGTTTGTTCAATAGGAATCCTGCAGCTTACAGGGACATAACTCAAAACAGTTGGTTAAACTTGCCTTCTGAACAGTTAATAAAGTTATATAAAAATGCTGTTCAACAAAAGCCTGGAATTGTACCAGATATGATGCTGTGGATGTCTAATGAGGCCAAACGACAAAAACTGGTGAATGAAGGATACTATGGTGGCATCATTCTGGACGAAATGGCCATTCAGGAAGATGTACAAATAGTCCACACTAAGATGGACACAAAAATATTTGGATTATCAGATAGTGGACAGGATGTGAGAAGAATGCAAGCCTTAAATGACGGAAAAATAGAATGCCAATTAGCAAACCATGTACAGCAGTTCATGTTCAGTGGTTTATCTGGTTTTAGGTGGCCTTTTGCCAACTTTCCTAATGTACAGGCTCCACCTGGAGAAATATTTGTCACTACATGGAGCTGTATTGACGAGTTGTATAGATGGGGCTTCAAACCGATCTATTGCTGTATGGATGGTTCCGCCAATAACAGGGCATTTTTAAAAATGCATTTTCCGAGTGGTAATCCTCTATGTAGTAAAATGGTTGCTAAAGGATACAAAAATCCATTAAGAAAATTGATATTCTTAATGGATCCCAGTCACTTAGTAAAAAAGATTAGAAATAGTGTTCTTAGTAGTGGTTTTTTAGACAGCCACCAAAGGCTTTTAACTGTAAATAACAATGTAATAATATGGAAAATGTGGATTGGCGCATATCAATGGGATCGCTCTAATAACAGTTTTCCAATTCACCACAAGTTGAGTGATGAGCATATATACCCAAGTAACGCACAAAAAATGAGAAATTAGCTTGCTTTCCAAACATTAGACTCAGACATGCTAAATGTGATGAAATGCTATTGTGAAACGTTAAATGCAGCTGGGCAGGCAGAAATGGTGGGAGTACTACAATTTTTAACTCACACTAGCATTCTGGTAGCTCTGTTTACTGACTCAATACCTATTAAAGATACTAATGATGATAGATTGAAGTTCTTTTCTGTAGCATATAACTGGTTTAAGGCATGGGAAAAAGAACATGCATGCGATCAAGATGTTAACAAACGGTATAAAACTTTACTTACTATGGAAACAAGGGAAGATCTGGACTTTATGTTTCATGGCTTTATGTCTCTGGTTGAAATGTGCCTGAAAGAAATAAAAACAGAGGTTGTGCCAAGTAGAATAAATAGTGACATAATTGAAAACATTTTCTGCCAAGAACGTTCACTTTATCATGGTGCTAAAACAAACCCAAATTACAATGATTACAGGACAGGGATAAACAGCATTATTTTGGGACAGACCACTACTTCCAAGAAGTCAAACGTTGGAGGACATACAGCCAAACCACTAGCTCTTGGACCACCAATAAAAAAAGGAAATTGTAAGTATATTTTTATAATGTTTCTGATTTGAATCAAGAATTTTTTTTAGGAAAATGGTGGGTAAACTATATGCATAATAATTGGCTTTTGCTCATTGAAGAAGGGGTACAGTTTCATACAGCTGTTTAACTCTATGTGTTTTGGTCTCTATTGTTGGCAATAATACCACATTTAATTTTTATTTTATAATGAACATTGAGACATGTTTGTGTGTGTCAACTAATTTTATAGAACATTGAAGGCAATATTTTCTTGCCATTTTAATAACTAATATATAATTACATAACTAAAGTGGCATTTACCTCAAACACATGGTCTTTTATCTGCTTTGGTCTGACCTCTACATTACATGTGATAAGAGAACCATACCATTTCATTCTTTTTAGGTCTGGTGTGCAGAACAGACCATATCAATTCAAACTGTATACACATATGTATACAGACTGTCTTATCACAAAAGGAATTCAATAACTCAACATTAGCACGAACACGGTAGTCTATCATCTGAGAAACACAATCTCTAAAACTTTATCTTAACAGTGTGGCTTGGACATCCCATGCCTCCTGCTTAATGTCACTGATAATATTTGTATTCCATTTGTTCTGTTGGTTTGAAAAAATAATAATTCTAACAGTGTGGCTTGGACATTCCATGCCTCCTGCTTAATGTCACTGATAATATTTGTATTCCATTTGTTCTGTTGGTTTGAAAAAATAATAATTCTAACAGTGTGGCTTGGACATTCCATGCCTCCTGCTTAATGTCACTGATAATATTTGTATTCCATTTGTTCTGTTGGTTTGAAAAAAATAATAATTCTAACAGTGTGGCTTGGACATTCCATGCCTCCTGCTTAATGTCACTGATAATATTTGTATTCCATTTGTTCTGTTGGTTTGAAAAAAATAATAATTCTAACAGTGTGGCTTGGACATTCCATGCCTCCTGCTTAATGTCACTGATAATATTTGTATTCCATTTGTTCTGTTGGTTTGAAAAAATAATAATTCGAACAGTGTGGCTTGGACATTCCATGCCTCCTGCTTAATGTCACTGATAATATTTGTATTCCATTTGTTCTGTTGGTTTGAAAAAATAATAATTCTAACAGTGTGGCTTGGACATTCCATGCCTCCTGCTTAATGTCACTGATAATATTTGTATTCCATTTGTTCTGTTGGTTTGAAAAAATAATAATTCTAACAGTGTGGCTTGGACATTCCATGCCTCCTGCTTAATGTCACTGATAATATTTGTATTCCATTTGTTCTGTTGGTTTGAAAAAATAATAATTCTAACAGTGTGGCTTGGACATTCCATGCCTCCTGCTTAATGTCACTGATAATATTTGTATTCCATTTGTTCTGTTGGTTTGAAAAAATAATAATTCTAACAGTGTGGCTTGGACATTCCATGCCTCCTGCTTAATGTCACTGATAATATTTGTATTCCATTTGTTCTGTTGGTTTGAAAAAATAATAATTCTAACAGTGTGGCTTGGACATTCCATGCCTCCTGCTTAATGTCACTGATAATATTTGTATTCCATTTGTTCTGTTGGTTTGAAAAAATAATAATTCGAACAGTGTGGCTTGGACATTCCATGCCTCCTGCTTAATGTCACTGATAATATTTGTATTCCATTTGTTCTGTTGGTTTGAAAAAATAATAATTCTAACAGTGTGGCTTGGACATTCCATGCCTCCTGCTTAATGTCACTGATAATATTTGTATTCCATTTGTTCTGTTGGTTTGAAAAAATAATAATTCGAACAGTGTGGCTTGGACATTCCATGCCTCCTGCTTAATGTCACTGATAATATTTGTATTCCATTTGTTCTGTTGGTTTGAAAAAATAATAATTCTAACAATGTGGCTTGGACATTCCATGCCTCCTGCTTAATGTCACTGATAATATTTGTATTCCATTTGTTCTGTTGGTTTGAAAAAATAATAATTCTAACAGTGTGGCTTGGACATTCCATGCCTCCTGCTTAATGTCACTGATAATATTTGTATTCCATTTGTTCTGTTGGTTTGAAAAAATAATAATTCTAACAGTGTGGCTTGGACATTCCATGCCTCCTGCTTAATGTCACTGATAATATTTGTATTCCATTTGTTCTGTTGGTTTGAAAAAATAATAATTCTAACAGTGTGGCTTGGACATTCCATGCCTCCTGCTTAATGTCACTGATAATATTTGTATTCCATTTGTTCTGTTGGTTTGAAAAAATAATAATTCTAACAGTGTGGCTTGGACATTCCATGCCTCCTGCTTAATGTCACTGATAATATTTGTATTCCATTTGTTCTGTTGGTTTGAAAAAATAATAATTCTAACAGTGTGGCTTGGACATTCCATGCCTCCTGCTTAATGTCACTGATAATATTTGTATTCCATTTGTTCTGTTGGTTTGAAAAAATAATAATTCTAACAGTGTGGCTTGGACATTCCATGCCTCCTGCTTAATGTCACTGATAATATTTGTATTCCATTTGTTCTGTTGGTTTGAAAAATAATAATTCGAACAGTGTGGCTTGGACATTCCATGCCTCCTGCTTAATGTCACTGATAATATTTGTATTCCATTTGTTCTGTTGGTTTGAAAAAATAATAATTCTAACAGTGTGGCTTGGACATTCCATGCCTCCTGCTTAATGTCACTGATAATATTTGTATTCCATTTGTTCTGTTGGTTTGAAAAAATAATAATTCTAACAGTGTGGCTTGGACATTCCATGCCTCCTGCTTAATGTCACTGATAATATTTGTATTCCATTTGTTCTGTTGGTTTGAAAAAATAATAATTCGAACAGTGTGGCTTGGACATTCCATGCCTCCTGCTTAATGTCACTGATAATATTTGTATTCCATTTGTTCTGTTGGTTTGAAAAATAATAATTCTAACAATGTGGCTTGGACATTCCATGCCTCCTGTTTAATGTCACTGATAATATTTGTATTCCATTTGTTCTGTTGGTTTGAAAAAATAATAATTCTAACAGTGTGGCTTGGACATTCCATGCCTCCTGCTTAATGTCACTGATAATATTTGTATTCCATTTGTTCTGTTGGTTTGAAAAAATAATAATTCTAACAGTGTGGCTTGGACATTCCATGCCTCCTGCTTAATGTCACTGATAATATTTGTATTCCATTTGTTCTGTTGGTTTGAAAAAATAATAATTCTAACAGTGTGGCTTGGACATTCCATGCCTCCTGCTTAATGTCACTGATAATATTTGTATTCCATTTGTTCTGTTGGTTTGAAAAAAATAATAATTCGAACAGTGTGGCTTGGACATTCCATGCCTCCTGCTTAATGTCACTGATAATATTTGTATTCCATTTGTTCTGTTGGTTTGAAAAAATAATAATTCTAACAGTGTGGCTTGGACATTCCATGCCTCCTGTTTAATGTCACTGATAATATTTGTATTCCATTTGTTCTGTTGGTTTGAAAAAATAATAATTCTAACAGTGTGGCTTGGACATTCCATGCCTCCTGCTTAATGTCACTGATAATATTTGTATTCCATTTGTTCTGTTGGTTTGAAAAAATAATAATTCTAACAGTGTGGCTTGGACATTCCATGCCTCCTGCTTAATGTCACTGATAATATTTGTATTTCATTTGTTCTGTTGGTTTGAAAAAATAATAATTCTAACAGTGTGGCTTGGACATTCCATGCCTCCTGCTTAATGTCACTGATAATATTTGTATTCCATTTGTTCTGTTGGTTTGAAAAAATAATAATTCGAACAGTGTGGCTTGGACATTCCATGCCTCCTGCTTAATGTCACTGATAATATTTGTAGAATTATTATTTTTTCAAACCAACAGAACAAATGGAATACAAATATTATCAGTGACATTAAGCAGGAGGCATGGAATGTCCAAGCCACACTGTTAGAATTATTATTTTTTCAAACCAACAGAACAAATGGAATACAAATAAGGAGACATGTATTGTCGAAATGCACATCTAGTGCAGTACAGTTGGTACTGTTAATGCTAATATGACAGTTGTTTTCCATTCGTTTAGTTGGTTGTTATACCTTAAACTTTCTTTTCAATATCAATATATAAAACATCTGATGAAAATATTAATTATTTCAGACAATCAGGACAATACCAGTCACTTCCTTCTAAATCATCCCATTGGTCATCATTAAGATTTAAACATTTGCGATCATACCAAAGATCACACAAATCACAAGCAATCCAGTCATCCCCATCAATATAAACTGATTGGCATAATGGACATACAGGCTTGGACATTCCATGCCTCCTGCTTAATGTCACTGATAATATTTGTATTCCATTTGTTCTGTTGGTTTGAAAAAATAATAATTCTAACAGTGTGGCTTGGACATTCCATGCCTCCTGCTTAATGTCACTGATAATATTTGTATTCCATTTGTTCTGTTGGTTTGAAAAAATAATAATTCTAACAGTGTGGCTTGGACATTCCATGCCTCCTGCTTAATGTCACTGATAATATTTGTATTCCATTTGTTCTGTTGGTTTGAAAACATAATAATTCTAACAGTGTGGCTTGGACATTCCATGCCTCCTGCTTAATGTCACTGATAATATTTGTATTCCATTTGTTCTGTTGGTTTGAAAAAATAATAATTCGAACAGTGTGGCTTGGACATTCCATGCCTCCTGCTTAATGTCACTGATAATATTTGTATTCCATTTGTTCTGTTGGTTTGAAAAAATAATAATTCTAACAGTGTGGCTTGGACATTCCATGCCTCCTGCTTAATGTCACTGATAATATTTGTATTCCATTTGTTCTGTTGGTTTGAAAAAATAATAATTCTAACAGTGTGGCTTGGACATTCAATGCCTCCTGCTTAATGTCACTGATAATATTTGTATTCCATTTGTTCTGTTGGTTTGAAAAAATAATAATTCTAACAGTGTGGCTTGGACATTCCATGCCTCCTGCTTAATGTCATTGATAATATTTGTATTTATTTCATTCATTATGTTGATTGATATAGTCTACATAGGATAAGTGGATCTGCATGTGCATATTACAAAAACTTTTCCAATATTTTGAGAAATATTTGCCACTGGACGTTAAGCAACCAACAATCAATCAATTCAATACTTTGGTATCAAGCATCACTGAAGAGACATGTATTGTCGAAATGCACATCTAGTGCAGTCCAATATTTTGAGAAATATTTGCCACTGGACGTTAAGCAACCAACAATCAATCAATTCAATATTTTGGTATCAAGCATCACTGAAGAGACATGTATTGTTGAAATGCACATCTAGTGCAGTCCAATATTTTGAGAAATATTTGCCACTGGACGTTAAGCAACCAACAATCAATCAATTCAATATTTTGGTATCAAGCATCACTGAAGAGACATGTATTGTTGAAATGCACATCTAGTGCAGTCCAATATTTTGAGAAATATTTGCCACTGGACGTTAAGCAACCAACAATCAATCAATTCAATACTTTGGTATCAAGCATCACTGAAGAGACATGTATTGTCGAAATGCACATCTAGTGCAGTCCAATATTTTGAGAAATATTTGCCACTGGACGTTTAGCAACTAACAATCAATCAATTCAATATTTTGGTATCAAGCATCACTGAAGAGACATGTATTGTTGAAATGCACATCTAGTGCTGTCCAATATTTTGAGAAATATTTGCCACTGGACGTTAAGCAACCAACAATCAACAATTCAATATTTTGGTATCAAGCATCACTGAAGAGACATGTATTGTTGAAATGCACATCTAGTGCAGTCCAATATTTTGAGAAATATTTGCCACTGGACGTTAAGCAACCAACAATCAATCAATTCAATATTTTGGTATCAAGCATCACTGAAGAGACATGTATTGTCGAAATGCACATCTAGTGCAGTACAGTTGGTACTGTTAATGCTAATATGACAGTTGTTTTCCATTCGTTTAGTTGGTTGTTATACCTTAAACTTTCTTTTCAATATCAATATATAAAACATCTGATGAAAATATTAATTATTTCAGACAATCAGGACAATACCAGTCACTTCCTTCTAAATCATCCCATTGGTCATCATTAAGATTTAAACATTTGCGATCATACCAAAGATCACACAAATCACAAGCAATCCAGTCATCCCCATCAATATAAACTGATTGGCATAATGGACATACAGGCTCCTATTCCTCTTTATTTTCTGTTTTTGAAGATTTTCGTTGTGACCTTGTAGTAAATTTTGATTTGCGTTTTCGTCTCCTAGGTTGTGTTGCAGATGTATTTCTGATAGAAGTTGACGGTGTAGCTTCACTAGGAGTTGACGGTGTAGCTTCACCAGAAGTTGACTGTGTAGCTTCACTAGAAGTTGCATGTTTAGATTTAGTAGAAGTCGAGACGGTTGTAGTATCAGAAACTGCTTGCTGTAGATATTGTGGGTGACTAAATCCTTCTAATGAAGGTATTTTAGAACAGAGTTTTTGCTTTATTACATCATTAGAACTGCTACAAGACATTTTTATGTCATAAGATTTACATAGTTTAAGTAAATCATTTTTAACAAAGTTAACAAAAGCAGAATTTCCCTGGTCAAATATAGCAGATTTCAATTTAAAGTGAGTACTTTGTTTTGAAACAGATTTGTCATTATATATGTTCTTCATATTAATGATTGAAGGTGCCACTGTTTTACTATGTTTACTATCAACTCTTTTCCTGAGACTCTCAGTTTTAGATTTACCAACCGTCATCAAAAAATCTTTTCGAAACTGATTGTCTGCAATTCTACAAAATCTATGGACTACATCTTCAAACAATTCATGTAGACATTGTTCTGCTGTTTGATGTACAATACGTAAATAATTATTACAATAATCAAAAGATTGGAATAAAATTCTCCAAATATTAAACAAATTTGTATCCTTCAAAAGACAATGACTCAAAAAGTCAGCACCATACAAATGGAATACTTTTTCTTGCTGAACTGAAAGCCTCTTTTCATCAAATTTTAATATAAATTCATACGTTTCATCTGTAATGTTGGTTAATCCTTGTGAAAGGCTTTGTTTTCTTTGCGTCTCTAAAAGAGTTTTTTTGTACTTAGAATCTTGCACCAGTTCTGTATAATTCTTAGTAAGAGAGTCCAACATTTTAACCTTAATAAATGACTTTGCAAGAGATTCACGGTTCTTCTTTTTATACATATTAGTTTTAGCATGTTTCATATTATGAAATCTACTTTTTGCAATACAGCGTCCAAATATATATCTTAATTTACCTTTTCCAGAATCGGACATAGTATTTTTCTTATTGTAATTGACATCATGCGAACTGAGTAAATGCTCTGTATGATTTTGTAATACAACAGATGTAACTTTGTCATATATTTTACTACACATTTCAAAGTCCTGTCCAGTAGGCTCACAGTGAGAAATAAGTTTAACTAGTGAAATATATTCGTTTGAAGTAGAAAACTTATAAAGTTCTGTATAATATTTTGTCCAAATTTTTGGTTCTGTAGATTTCTTGGTCACATCACCACATGTTTTCGTAAAAAGGTCATTTATAATAGTATACAACTTGTTAACAAAATATTCAATGTCAATTCTTTGAGTTTTAAGTAGTTCTTTGTAATATGCACATACAGACTGTTCAAATGGTGCTTCTGTTTCTATTGAAAAAATATCTGTTATTTCAGATATGTCAATAAATTTTTCCTCAACCAAAATAGTTTCAGTTTCATCTAGTTCTATATGTTCATTAGACAATAAAAAGTCCATTTCATCAATTTCTCCATCACTGAAGTCAGATAATTCTTCGTGTAAAGGTTCTATTACTGATATGCATGGAATATCATTTACAGTATTGAAATTTTGTTTACAGCATAAAAAGTTAATGTCATCAAATTTAGATTGTGTATGGTCATAATACTTATATAAACCAGGTTCATGTCTCATAATTGAAGATTCATTAAAACCAATTTTACGGAGACCTTTTTTTTCTCTTGCTCTACCAATAGCCACACCCAGTTGTCCTGGTGCAAAAATACAACTGGCGTCTACCTCAACTCTGTCTAAAGTAAGACCTTGAGCTTTGTGTATAGTGATACTAAAGGCCAGACATAAAGGAAACTGTCTTCTGGAAGCTATTACCTTACTATCAATGGAGCTATAAACTGTGAATCTTTCCCGCTTTACTTGTAGTTGAGAAATTTTAGAATTTATATCTGTGAAATTAACAGTTATGCTTTCTTTTGATGCAGAAGTAACAATACCCCGGAGACCATTTACAAAATGTTCGCTCAAATTTTTCAGCAACATCACTGGACAGCCTAACTTTATATGTAAATGTTGTGGGACAGGGGTTCTCTCCAATTTAGAAACATCCCCTTCATCTAATGCGCAAAAATCAAACTCTTCTCCGTCCATATCCATCAGTTTGCAAGCATAATAAATATAGCAGTCAAAATGTCTGGCACAAAGTCTAATAGGATCTTCACCAGGGGGCAAATGACGACTCAACCGCTTTATTAAGTTTAGAGTATTTTCTGGTATGTCACCTCTAGAAACGTCATTGATTGCTTGGATAAAGTCGTCCTGATTTTGACGCATAACCTCTTTGAGAATGCTTTTATGACAAAATATTTTGTCAAAAACAGGAGACTTAAAACAATATTCACCGGAGTCCATTTTTAAATAATCAGGAACAGGTGGCAACTGGAAAAAATCCCCGACTACAATAACTTGCAATCCACCAAAAACCAAAGAACTATTTACTATCTTACGACATATATACTCCAGCTGTTCAAACAATTTCCTGGAAAGCATTGAAATCTCATCTATAATAAGGCATTGGGTACTTGTAATATTAGTTTTATATATACCAAAATGCTCATTTCTCTCTAATTTTTCAAGTAAGCTGTCGTTAGAATACCGACCGTCACTAATTCCAGACCAAGAGTGAACAGTCTTGCCCCCAATATTGACGGAAGCTATGCCTGTTGTTGCAGTGATTTGTACTAATTTACCAGTTTTTCTTAGTTCTTTCGCTATTTCTTTTACCAAAAAGCTTTTACCTGTACCGCTTTGTCATAAAACAACCATAGAATGACCTTTAAGAGCTTTCTCTAAGATGTAACGTTGATCTTCTGTCAAAACCATGCTTTCACTTTACGTTTAATTACTTTCAGTTTCACTTTCGTTTTTACTTTGTAGGTAATTATAGCTGACCAATGGAAAACGACAGAAATATTCACTGCAAATTGAACCGGAAGCAGATACATTGAAAAGATGGTAGTTCAAAAATCTCCACGGATTAGTGAACAATAGTAAGATTAGTAAGAAATGGAACATTGAGGGGAATATAAAATATGTCTAGTGTTAAAGGAAAATCATTTCTGAATCGATTCATATAAGGTAGAGGTATTTTTTTTATTACGATAACGATAGAAAAAGCGTCCGAAGCGGAGGCTGTCGCGACATTCGTTAGCCACCTTCTTCTATTTATATGGATAGTCGACCTTCGTATGGATAGAAACAAGTGCCTGTGCTTTTAGTGACCAAAAACCTTAGCAAACTGTACCTATATTTATATGTATATATATGTATAGTGATCTCAGTATCTGTGCATCTGGAGAAAAAACTAAATATTTTACTTAAGATAGCTCATGAAATAGCTCTGGTACAGTCAATCTAGTTGCATTTTAATGTTTGTTAAATTGAGTAATATATCGAATTATTGAATGAAGATTCTGCCTTAGCAAAATGTTGAAATAAAGTATTGAAACTTGAAACGTATCCATTTCTATTAACATAGAGACATTATATAGACAGCAGACATAGATATTACTTTTCGGTGTTTATTGTTTCAGTGGTGCTTTTAGTTAGTTCTTGAATAGTTCCATGGTCTAATAGTGTTTAGAGATTTTGGTGGTCATTGATACCCTCTATCATCAAAACCCCTTGCGCGCTACAGTAGCTACCACACTTTTCTAGATAACTTTATATATGGGTTTGATTAAAAATTTACAAGACAATTTTATCGAACGAATAACTCTCAGCCGATCTATCTACTATATATGTTATTTCTCGTCAATCAAACAACATACTCCATGCTATATAAACCGAATGACGAGAAATCTATAGGAACATAACATCTAGCCTGCAAAATAAATCACATATATAAACGTTAACCAATGTTTATTTTAGATTTTCTTCAAATTATAAAAACTGGTTTTGGAGCGGGTATATTGTTTCAGAAGTTAATATGGGTTATAGTAATACTGCTGTAGAAGTGGACCCTTTTGAGTCTTTAGATAATGTGTAAGTTTAAAAATAGTGTTATAATACTGTAAATCAAAAAATTATTGCTTGCATTTATAATTGCGATTTTGTCATTTTTGACTTAAATGCGATTTTGATTTTTACGATTTGAGAAAAATTCTGTTTTATTCATATAAGATATTTAAAAATACGAGTTTAGATTATTGGTTTTCAACTCTGTCGCATTTTCGCAAAAATAAAAACCTCGCATCAATTTCTGAATATACAGTACTTTGATTGGATGTTCGTTGCTTGAAATTTTTGTAGTAATCTACCAATTATCCCTAATCGTTTCACAAATGGTCTATTGGATGACTGTCATATTAGAGATTTAGTACAAACCTCTTTAGATTGTTTTGATTATTCTATGACTGTGTAATTCAATATAACTATCATTAGGATTATGTTCAGTCAACAGGATAGAAGACTGTTATTTATTGATTATGGTTGTTGTCTGTCATATTTGTTTTTCGATATCAACTTGTTATTAATATATGGCTTTTGAATTTTTTTTTTATTATTTCTTATTTATTTTGTCTTTCTATATGGTGGCATATATAGTAGCTATCACGAGTTGTGGACCTTTATTGAATATCCATTTCACAGATGAAAGAAGATATTAGTTCCAATTGTCGTAACTTCAGTCCCGTCCCCTTTTTGCGAAAATTACCTACCGAATCTAGAAATTGACAGCGAGGGTCGATTGAAAACAAATTGATAAAAGAGAATATTTCAGCTTTTCTATTGTGAAGCTTCCATTACTATGAAGGAAAATGCCAGCAGCGCCTGTGTACCGAGTATATATATCCCAGTTGATAGTCAAGGGCTTGATTTTCCTTTCATGATTTCCTTGATAGAGGGATACTGTTACACGGAAGTTGATAAAGCAACAGTTCCAAGTGTTGAAACTGAAATCATTCTTTCCGAATTTTTACGGATGCCATCACGGGTGCAACTGAAACTTTATAAATGTTAGTCTCTACTGCATAACAATAAAAGAAAGTTGGAAAAGCAGAATCGTAAGGTTCATCAAAAATATTGTAAAATATGGCAGTATTTTCACTACTAAATCTTCTCTGAGTATAGTCAAAACGATGTTTCTATGAAAATGTTAAAACATGGCTGGACCTAGATGTATATATATAAAAGTCAGATATAGTTTATAATTCAGAAAATTAAAACGATACCTGGATATTGTTGTTCATTGTTTTTCTAGTTTGCAAAAGACAAGAAAATTAAATAGCACATAGATTTCAGTTGATACGGTCCACTCAGTTACACAGTTAAGATGACCTTTTGTTGGCACAACATTTCTTATATGATGGGATCTTCTCAAACATCTCTCTCAACTTAATTTATTTTGGCACCTCCTGCAGGAATGTAAAAAAATAGCAAAATCCAGTAACGTTTCTAATATTCTAAAACTGAAAATGCATTTGATTTTTAAATATCTAGGGTCCAGCCATGCTCCAAAACTTTACCCGGTACACATGTTTGTCTTTAATTTGCGGTGTAGATACGGCCATTCTTTAACTAGTTGTTGGCATGATACGGGTTATTTTCTTCTCATACAAATTATGATGGTATGATATACTATATCCCAAACAAGAAGGATTGTACTTGATTTTCATATGATAATGACATGATCTTTAATTCAGTTTTATTGAGATCTGGAGCTGACATGGCAGTAACTACAAGTAGTAGTATGTTAATGTATGTATCATTGTAATTTTGCTAAGTTTCTTTCGTTACCTATTCTGACTTTGGACTCGGACTTCTTTTAAACTGAGTTAAAGTAGTTTAAACTGAGTTTAAACTGAGTTAAGGTAGAATTCGCCAATAAAGGTTTAGATGCTGTAAATATTGGCAATATTTTCCATCAAAAATCTGTACAAAAAACTATACCTGATTACTTCAAAAATAAAGCTACACCTGTTATTTCTTATACTTACACCAAGTCTATTGCATCAAAGATTTTCAACCACAAGAGAGTTTTAGAGGCTTTTAACCTCAAAGATACAAAATCCAAGCCTCCGGATTGCTCATGTGCATCTTCTCAATACAATTATAGTCCAGCTGGTCATATTATTACTGGTGACCTTGGTATTGTTACCAATGAACAACTAAGAGAGTTGCTAGCCAAGGGACCAAAGTATAGAATCTCCCAGCCCATCAACTGGAAAAAGAATTTCAAGTTACTGATGGATGCAGTTGAGGACTATGCAAGAAAATGGGTAAAGCGTGAACCAGACGAACCCGAACTGGACACTTTGTCTGAATGGATCAAAGCTATTCGATCATGCATTCAGAGGCGCATACAAAAACTACGATGTAATATGAGTACTAGAGTTTCTAACCCTTTCAAGAATCCGGAGGTTGTGGATGCTGTATCCTCTTTGCATGACAAATATGTCGTTGTTCCGGCAGATAAAGCCTCCAATAATATCGTCTTCAAGGATGAAATTTTACAAAATCATAAATCTGTCCTTCTTTCTTTTGGTATCAACATCAAAGAAAACGAAGAAAACTTGCCCTCATTATACTGGATACCTAAATTACACAAAACTCCATATAAAGAACGATACATAGCTGGGTCTTCAAAATGTTCGACTAAACACCTTTCTAAAGTATTGACTACTATTCTTTCTACAGTTAAAGATGGGCTGCAAAAATATTGTGAGGAGATATATTCTACCAGTGGTGTTAACCAGATGTTGATTCTCAAAAATTCGAAAGATCTACTGCTTAACCTTCGATCACAATCTTTGCAATTTTGCAGCAACATAAAAACTTTTGATTTTTCTACGCTATATACTACTATTCCCCATGCTCAGTTGAAAGATCGACTTCACCATCTCATAAAACAGAGCTTTTTCTATAAAAATGGGAATCGTAGATACACATTTCTTGTTTTGGGATACAATAATTCATATTTTGTAAAGATTCACACTAAATCTTCCAGAAAATATATTGAAGATGATATTATTAAAATGCTGGACTTTTTGATCGACAATATATTTGTTGAGTTTGGAGGATTTATATTTCAATAGACAGTCGGTATTCCAATGGGTACTAATTGTGCACCCCTGCTGGCTGATTTGTTTTTGTATTCGTATGAAGCAGAATTTATTCAGAACCTTCTAAAAGACAAAAAGAAAAAGCACCTTGCGAAATTCTTTAATTTTACTTTCCGATATATTGATGATGTTTTATCATTGAACAACCCATACTTCAGCCAATACTTACATCTCATATATCCTAGTGAACTTGAAATTAAGGATACTACTGATACTAGAAGGACTGCTTCATACCTTGATCTTTTCCTCAATATTGACGTAGATGGACGACTTCACACGAAAATCTATGATAAACGGGACGATTTCAACTTCCCAATTATCAATTTCCCATTTCTTAGCAGTAACATACCCTCTGCCCCTTCGTATGGTGTTTACATATCACAATTGATACGTTATTCACGTGCTTGTTCACACTATACGGACTTCATATACAGGAGTGTGCTCCTTACGCAGAAACTGCTCCAACAAAGTTATGAGGAGGACAGATTAAAATTGACACTCCGTAAATTTTATGGACACCATCACGAATTGGTGGATCCATATGATGTCTCTTTAACCAAACTAGCTAAGGACATTTTTACCACATGGTAGATTGTGGTTTGTCATTATGTCGTCTAATCTTTTAATTACCAAACGTGACTTATTCCCGATTGTGACTGTTTTGCTGAATGTGAATTCGTATATACTATAAGACGTGTTTCTGTACTTGTTTATCCCAAATTCATGTATTAAGTCTACATGTTTAATGTTATATTTGTAATTCTCATTTTGTCAAATGTGTTGACGTCTTTTTATTATATTTAGGTGTTACGGATGGAAAAATTAATCACCGCCTTTATTTATTACATTTAATTTTGTACGATTAATTACGTTTGAAGTTGAATTCATAACAAACTGGACATATATATATTACAGTTAATTGCTATTAATAAGTATTGCAATATGCATTTTGTTTTAATAAATTATCAGTATTTAGTTCTAATATAATCTTAAAGCAATCCTAATTCTATCTCACTTTTGAATTATAGTTTTTCATGTGTGACGTCATGCTGTTTCTAAATTTCATAAATTCAAATGTGGCATAACGTTTGCCTTTTCGCCATCGTATGTGACGTCATTTTTTTTAATTGCGTTGACGCCTGGACTGATTCGGGTGTGTCTATGCTGTATTGAACTTGGCATCATGTATTCGGGTTTAGTTTTCTGTAATAAGTTAATACTTCAGTTTCATTATGAATATATCTTTCACATTCATTTGTTAAAATTTACTGTTTGCAATAGCATGAATCGTTCTATATGAAAGTGTTCTTATCCCGGGCATAAAAACAATGCCGTATTTGGCAAAACCTTTTCAACTTTTGATCTTCAGTGCTGTACAACTTTGTACTTTTTTCACTTTCGATCTTTTATATCTGGGCGTTATGTATTCGGGTTTAGTTTTCTGTAATTAGTTAATACTTCAGTTTCATTATGTATATCTCTTTCATATTCATTTGATAAAATTTACTGTTTGCAATAGCATGAATTGTTCTATATAATAAGAATGTTCTTATCCCGGGCATACAACCAATGCCGTATTTGGCAAAACCTTTTCAACTTTTGATCTTCAGTGCTGTACAACTTTGTACTTTTTTCACTTTCGATCTTTTATATCTGGGCGTCACTAGTGAGTCTTGTGTTGACAAGACGCGTTTTTGGCGTATTGAATTTTAAACCTGACGCTTTTTGTTATCTATTAATCATGCTTTTCTTTGTCTAATATGGTCTCCTTTTTATTTGTATTGTAGTTCTGTAATATTATGTTGTCATTTCAATGTTATATTTAACTTTGCCATTAAAGTGCGAGGTTTGGCATGCCATAAAACCAGGTTCAACCCACCACTTTTATTCCCCTTTAAAAGTGTCCTGTACCAAGTCAGTAGGATGGCCATTGTTATAATATTGTTCGTTTCTGTGTGTGTTGCATTTTAAAGTTGAGTCGTTTGTGTTTTCTCTTATTTTTGAGATAAGACGTGGCACGGTAATTGTTTATCCCAAATTCATGTATTTGGTTTTGATGTTATATTTGTTATTCTCGTAGTGTTTTGTCTGTTGCTTGGTCCGTTTCGGTGTTGTGTCGTTGTTCTCCTCTTATATTTAATGCGTTTCCCTCGGTTTTAGTTTGTTACCCCGATTTTGTTTGTTGTCCATGGATTTATGAGTTTTGAACAGCGGTATACTACTGTTGCCTTTATTTAAACTGTGGATGCTGATATGTGTTTCTTTATTCTACATTGGCTACATGCATAGAGGAAGGGTTGAGATCTCATAAAACATGTTTAACACTGCCACATTTTGGCGACTGTCCTAAATTAGGAGTCTCTGGCATTTGTTAGTCTTGTCTGGGTTTTTTTAATTTTAGTTCATTTATATGTTTTGGACTAGTGTGGTGAAGAAGAAGATAATTATCTGCCTTTGTACGAAGCGATCATATTCACTTAAAGGGGAGGAGATTCATCAAGAAGATCACCTCATAGCACCAGCCGAAATAAACACTGTATCAAAATAAAAAGAAACGACAAAACAAATTACAACAACATTCTTTCGACCAAAAGGGATTTAAAAAAAACAACTGAACTGTATAAAAGTTTCTGGAAGGAATAAGGACATACTACAAGCTAGTAGCTACCTTCTATTAGCTGACGCTATCTATCAGGAAAATATTTAGCATAAAAGGTGAACCTGTGTTAGAATCTATATGAATTCAACCCACCATGACTTATTTCTTTAACATAAAATTCAAGATAGCTGAGATTACAAATGCATAAATTACAACGGTAGCAACATATGAAATTAAATAATCAATCCAGAAATTCTCCTTCCCCAACCCCGAATATCAAACATACGTCTAACATTATATCGTGTCGATGTGGACAGTGTTGCGACCTTCGTATTTACATATTAACTATTATTCATATTTACAGGGAGTTCTGCCTGCCGTGTCAACAAGCAAGAATATACAAACCATGCATCATACTGGTGTACCAGCTGTCCAGAATTACTATTGCAGGACTGCTATGGTCATCATAAGGCTCTCAAGGCAACCCAAGATCACAAATTGTTTAGTATAGAAGATTATCACATGATAGGCTCAAGTATAGCAGAATCCATATATCACTGCCGAATACACCCAACAAAGGGAAATAAGTTTATATGTATTACTCATAATACACCTAGCTGTAATATATGTAAAAAAGAGGCACCTGGTTCAAGGTGTACTGTCAAGTTTAAAAAAATGTGTTTTGGAGAAAGAAGATATCAGAGAAGATTTGAGCACGACGATTAAAACAATGATGACAACAACTGAAACAGGAACAGATTTACACAATAACCAGTGGAATATCTCAGCTTTGAAAAAACATAAAACTCTCTTTCATACCGAAATGATAACCGGCCGATAACGAGTAGATACTTTCTTGAATGAGTTTGAAAGTGACGTAAGACAAAAATATGAAATAGCATTTTCAAACTCCAAACAAATCGTTCATTAGAATATCAAAAATAGAACACAAACTAAATGTTTTGCAGAAGAGAACAGAAACAGCAGAAAAAATTAAAGAATTCAAATTTTCTGAATCACAAATGTATCTTATCAAGAAGAAATTTCAACAAGATAATATGAGAGACAAACTGCAAATTGAAAATCTCATAAATGGAATGAAAAATGTTTCTATTGTAGTAAATCCCGTTTTTACCGTTAATGAAGTGGCAAAACAAGTAACTCTCAGCAACGGATTCAGAGTTAACCATACCAAGGGTAGTCATAATCAGGAAAGGGGAAAGAAATCCACACACGGTGTACTCGCACATTACAATTGCAAATTGACCCATTTTTTTTTCCATCACAACCAATCAACTGATACTGACATTATCAGAGAGTACACATAAATGAAAAAAGCACAAATAACTGATAAATATATTATCACATATTATAGAATTTAATATAAATAATTAAATATAAATTAATAAATTTATTACAAAGAAATGTGTTCTCAATCTTGTAGATAGATATAACTAGATCTCATATAAGTACCAAAGACAACTGTCCATCCAAGTCACAATTTATAAAAACCATTATAGGTTGTAGTATGGTCTTCAACGCAAAGCCTGGTTCACACCAAACAGCAATTCTATATAGTCCATATCAATCATGACAATAAACATTAACAAGTAAAACTTACTAATAATCCGAACTATATATGTTTTACATGAACTGGTTGCAATCAGAAATGAAAATACAAATATTCAAACTAACAAAAGCTTGATAACACGTGCAACCAAATATGCAGCACCAAAGGCTTATACTAATATGAAGCTCGCATCTATAGAACTTCAAAAAATAATTATCAAGATTACAAACCACAACGTGATACATTAAAAAATATGAGAAGACAGGTGACAACATGTTAAAGAAAATTATTTGCAATTAATATTTCATTCCAACTCCATTACCACAAAACATCTTTTTCCAGTATTACTACATCTGGAAATTAGTAATAATTGTTACAAGACAAAAGTCAGATAAGATATTAATCACTTGATGTAACATTCTCAAATTTGAAAGGCCTTCTGTAGTAGTCCATTTTGTCAAGTACAAAATGTAGTAATCCTCAAAAGTACATGTAAGTTATCTGCTTTTACAAAAATCTTCTCCTCTGAAACTACTGTGCCAAATTTAACCAAACTTGGCCACAATCATCATTGGGATATCTAGTTTAAAAAATGTGTCCAATGACCCAACAAACCAAGATGGCCGCCATGGCGAAAAATAGGCCATGGGGGTAAAATGTAGAGTTTGGCTTATATCTCTGAAACCAAAGCATTTAGAGCAAATCTGAAAGTGGGTAAAATTGTTTTTCAAGTCAAGATCTATCTGCCCTGAAATTTTCAGATGAATCGGACAACCGGTTGTTGGGTTGCTGCCCCCGAAATTGGTAATTTTAGGGAAATTTTACTGTTTTTGGTTATTATCCTGAAATTATTATAGATAGAGATAAACTGTAAACAGCAATAATGTTCAGCAAAGTAAGATCTACAAATAAGTTAGAATGACCAAAATGGTCAGTTGACTCCTTAAGAAGTTATTGCCCTTTATAGTCATTTTTTACCAACTTTTCGTAAATTTTTGTAATCTTTTACAAAAATCATCTCCTGGAAAACTACTGGGCCAAATTTAACCAAACATAGCCACAATCATCATTGGTGTATCTACTTTAAAAAATGTGTCCGGTGACCCCGCCAAACAACCAAGATGGCCGTAATGGCTAAAAATAAAACATAGTGGTAAATAGAGATTTTGTCTCATAACTCTGAAACCAAAGCTTTAAGAGCAATTCTAACTGGGTGAAATTGTTAATTAAGTAAAGATCTATCTGCCCTGCAATTTTCAGATGAATTGGACAACTGGTTGTTGGGTTGCTGTCCCCTAATTGGTAATTTTTAAAGAAATTTTACTGTTTTGGGTTATTATCTTGAATACTATTATAGATAGAGATAAACTGTAAACAGCAATAATGTTCAGTAAAGTAATATCTACAAATAAGTCAGCACGACCAAAATGGTCAGTTGACCACTTAAGGAGTTATTGCCCTTAATAGTCAATTTGTAAAAATTTTCATTAATTTGGTAAATATTTGTAAATTTTTACAAAATATTTTCCTCTGTAACTATTTTAAGGGCCAAGTTTATTATGGATAAAGAAAATTGTAAGTAGCAAGAATGTTCAGTAAAGTAAGATCTACAAACACACCACCATCACCAAAACACAATTTTGTCATGAATCCATCTGTGTCCTTTGTTTGATATGCACATATATACCAAGGTGAGCGACACAGGCTCTTTAGAGCCTCTAGTTTATCAAGTTGATTATAGACACAGTATGCATTTTATTATAATATCATTCCCCATTTCCATTCTCAATTTTATTATGTCTCCTTCCATTAAATACTAACTTTTTAATTCGGCAACCTTACGTTCATACTAAATTGTTGATATTCTTTCTTCTTTGTCTTCGGTTGTAAAATTTTCATCTGTATCTATGTAAAATGAATGTAAGTCAATTCGGTGCAATTTTCAAAAAGACTTTAATTTTTTTAATTTTCTGCAGTTTATATTTCCCAATATCTATTTGTACATTATTAATATCTAAATCCTTGTTTTGTCGATATCTGTTGGACCAGAGCTCATTAATTATGTTAGAATTATGCACTTTAAGGTTAGTAAGGCCAAATCGAATAGGGGCAGAATTTTTTTTAAAGAAGTGGAAAAAGAATCACGAGTATGACGTATGGGAAATCATATGCAATCTTTCAAGCAACTGCTCTGGTTCAATGATGTTTTCCCGTATTTGTAACATATTTTAACGTCCATTGTGAAAATCCGTCCCCTATCCAATATGGCCGAGCTAACCGTGAAGGGTTTGATTTAACTGAAGTTTTCGAATTTTGTCATTTCGACGAGTTTTTTTATTGGACTTCTCAGTTGAAAATTTGTTAATAAGTAAAATCTATCTAATGCAACCAATTTAAAAAAAAAAAGAGTTGGTATCATGTACTAATAAGTACTATGGTATGTTGCTTATGTAAATTCGTGTTTTATTATATCTATATACGCCTTCACATTTATTTATCATATAAACATAGGTGGGTTTTCAAAGGAGAATTTGTCGGACCGATAGGAATTCATTCTGAAAAACACATATACATTCGTTAAATTATTTAACATCTTGCTATTTACGACTATATTATTTACAAAACTAAAATTGTTTTGAATAATTTCCTTCTATCTATCTCAAAAGTAAATCTATTAAGATATATTATTATAGAAACCCATCTTCTTTCAAACTAGTTCAGTTATTATTTGTAAGGAATATTAAGGAATTAAATAATCTGGGTAAATACCTTTATGAGGCAGAGAAAATTCGTAACATTTGATTGTTTGTTATGTATCTTTATTACCAATGTACCAATGTAAATTGTATGCCAAACTTCGCTATATGTTAGAAATAGTTTATGACATTAATACTGTATATCTATATGTAAAATGTACAATTTGTTTATCTGTTTTATCCTATGAGCTGTATTTGCTTATGGAATAAAGTATTATTATCAGACTCAAAAGACTTCTGAAGTAACAACAATCTACTCCCGTTTAATCACTGCATAATTTGTTGTAAGGAGGCAAACATCAAATAACTTATTCATAGTTCAAAGCATTTATAGATAAATTCAGTCAGAACTTTTATGTGACACGAAATAGCATGAATATGTTCCCTTTTTATGCCCCATTTATGGGCATTATGTTTTCTGGTCTGTGCGTCTCTTTGTCCGTCCGTTCGTTCGTCCGTTCGTCTGTCCCTCTTTAGGTTAACGTTTATAATCGAGGTAGTTTTTGATGAAATTGAAGTCCAATCAATTTCAAACTTAGTAAAAAACCTGTTCCCTATGATATGATCTTTCTAATTTTAATGCCAAATTAGTGATTTTATCCCATTTTCACGGTCCACTGAACATAGAAAATGATAGTGCGAATGGAGCATCCGTGTACTTGGGACACATTCTTGTTGTGTTTAAATTTACTTTTTATACAAATGTTGTCCGTTCGTCCGTCGTCAACTTGACGGACATGAACCTAATTATGGGGTTTTACTCGTTACAAAAGGGGGATTTTTCAGTTTTGGGACAATAACTCAAAAATGCTGTCAGCAATTCTGATGAAACTTTGGTGAATTGTTTATATCTATTGATGTAAGCTCTCTTTTGCTTTCCTAATCCAATATGACATTGAGAAGTAATTGAACTTTGAAAATGCGACGGGCGTATTATGCGGTCATGTCGCAGCTGTTTATTATAGAGATTTATGCACTTAAACACGACTTATTGTTTAATAACTTTGAATTTTTCGAAAAACTAAGGATTTTCTTATCCCAGGCATAGATTACCTTAGCCGTATTTGCACAACTTTTTGGAATCTTGGATCCTCAATGCTCTTCAACTTTGTACTTATTTGGCTTTATAAATATTTTGATATGAGCGTCACTGATGAGTCTAATGTTTGCCCCTTTTTTGTCTCTTATTCCTGCATGTTTGGGGCAATCGCCCTGAAACTCAATCCCGGCCTTTCCTTTTTGATAAGGAACCTTGTGGTACAGTGTCAAAGAGATCCATACTCTTACACACAAGTTATTGTCCTAATTATTATTCCTAAACTGTTGGTACTATAACCACAAATTCAATTCCAACCTTCCTTGTATGGTATCGGAACTTCTTTTAAAAGATCCATTCAACTAAACTAAAATTATTGTCTGGAAACCTAATGTATCTTCGGACGACGACGCAGATGACGACGACATCATATCATTATACGAACCCCAAATCATTTTTGCGGTCGTATAAAAACGACAAATCAAATGATTCAACTTTTTTATATTACTAATATAGGACAAGGGTGTTTTGGGCCTTTTTTAGTTATGTAGTGTTGTCAACGGTTAACCGATTAAACGGTTAACCGTTTGAACGACCAAATACTAAAAAAGCTAACCTGTTAACAGGATTTTTGTTCAATTTTGGTAGATTTAATATAAATTTGTATTGAAATCATTAAATAATTATGTTTTCTTTAAAAATTGTCGTTTTGGTGATTAATTTGACAGATTACAGCTAAAATATTAAGGTGTCAATTTTAATTACAATACATGAGCAAACAACCAAACAAAATTGGCAAGCTAGGCATTTAAACTCTTGGATTGCATGCTTTAATATTTTAACTGTAATTGTCCAGTATATTGATTGCTAGCGCTTATCCAAAAATATAAAATTAATTAGAACTTGTCTCTCAGCTCGGGGCAAGATCTTAATTAGTATACATGTTTTTTATCAGAAACTTTAAATCAGTAATACGATTAAATTTTACGATTTACTTCATTATTTCATTTTTGATCTAATATTGTGTAGACCTACATCTGAATGTGTAATCTCCGTCGTGCAAGGCTTTGTCATACTTCAAACGAAATGCTAACTCAAAAATTGTGAAATGCAAAACCAATGTGAATTTAAGCAATGTATACTTGATAGAACGAGTTACATGCTTAATCATTTCAAATTGAAACACTCCACATTATTTTCGGAGACAACAAGAGAAAGAATCATCGGTTTCAGACAATATTAAATTCTACGAGATCAAGAAGGTTTTTTTCCAATCTGAAGTTAGTACATAAACGCCACAGTTGATACAGTGTATTTGATTATTAAAAGTCAAACTTCGCCAGGAATCTTCATAGACAAGCCTTATAATACCAAAGGACAAACTTCAATTCATCGTATTATAAACACGTAAATGTATCATAGACGGTTGCTACATTGACACTCATACCACATCTTCTTATATCTATGCGTAGGGTACTATAGATAAGGCCTTTAAAAATCAATTTAAACTACCGGTTAACCGGTTAATCGGTCGAACGATTATCCGGGTAACCGGTTAGGCAAAAGTGTACGACTTGACAACACTAGTTATGTATAAAGCTGAATTCTTTGATTCGACGTTTAAAGTCACCTCGGCTTACAAATTTGACCTCATTAATTTAGTAGTAAAGATTGTCAGTCTCACAGGTTTTATTTGACCTTGACCTCATTTTTTTAAGGTTCATTGACCAGTGTTAAGTTTTTGTGTTTTGGTCCGTTTTTCTTTAAATTAAGCAATAGGTTTACTATATTTGTTTTTTTATTGAAGAATTGTAGCTGTATATATCTGCCTGTCATGGTTCATCTGACCTTGACCTCATTTTCATTAGTCAATGTTTAGTTTTCTTGTTTCAGTCTGTTTCTTAGAAACTATAAGCAATAGATTAACCATATTTAGTGTATTGAATGATTTTAAGGTGTACATATATTTCTTGTTTGGTTTATATGACCTTGACCTCATTTTCTTGGATCATGTTAAGGTTATGTGATAGTTGCAGTAAAGCTTTATATTTAGGACTAGGACTATCAATATAATATCAATAATTAGTAAAGAAGGCGAGACATTTCAGCGTGTGCACTCTTGTTACGGTATCGTTTGACATTAGTATTATAAATTGAATATAACTGATAAGTGGTTGTTAATAGTCTAAATTCAGAAGTAAACATTACTAAATCAGTATATATTTATTGGTTCCTTAGCTTCTGTCAAAAACGATTAACATATAGATTTTAATAAGAGAAAAAGAGGATGAGAGGGGACAAATTAAATTTTAAAAATCACAACCTCAGAGAAATTGGTGGGTTTATTTTGGCACGAGCATATATTTTCATTCGCAAATATGTGACCCGCCATGACATTTGGAGGCTTATGGAGGTAGAACGTCATTGTTAGAAAAATTATAAACATGATAAATATCGAGATTCAATGAAATACGTATTTGTGAAGAAAAGATAAACACTTTCCTTGGCTTCTTTTTTGCTGACGCCGAACTATACATCATATATAAGTTTTGAAAAAGTTTAACTTTATCGTTTGAAGTGAAGAATCTACATTTTAAATTGATACAAAAAGAATAAAATTTCTGCTCTATAGATTTCCTTTCATAAATGAAATCTGAAATATATCCCTAACAAATGCACCGTAAAAATGCATATAAGAGAACACCTACTTATAAACTGTTACGCGTCGCATACTAAGTATAGAGACATGCATAATAAATCTAAATTAAAAAAAGGATTCTTAAAGCTTACTTTGACAAAATTTAAACCAACTTCATTTCAACAAGTTTAAATAACATGTTCTAAAATAGAGCTAAAAATTGTTTGTATTATAGTAAATTTAAGTTTTTGAATTTTTTTCAAATACGCTAGTTTTTAAAACTTTTTTGGATTCGAGCGTCACTGATGAGTCTTTTGAAGACGAAACACGCGTCTGGCGTATAAATACTATTTAGCCCTGGTATCTATGATGAGTTTATTTACAATCACTGGGTCGATGCCACTACTGGTGGAGATTTATTTCCCCGAGGGTATCACAAACCCAGTAGTCAGCACTTTTTGTGCTGACATGAACTATCATTGATATTCTTATATTCATAAATTAACTGTTTACAACATTTTGAATTTTTTTAAATACTAAGGCTTTTCTACCTCATGCATAGATGACCTTAGCTGTATTTGGCAACACTTTTAGGAATTTTGGATCTCAATGCTCTTTAACTTCGTAATTTATTTGGCCATTTTTTTTAAACCTTTTTGGATTCGAGCGTCACTGATGAGTCTTTTGTAGACGAAACGCGCGTCTGGCGTATATATAAAATTTAGTCCTGGTATCTATGATGAGTTTATTTACTAAGAGCCAATAAATACAATAATTTTGTATTTTATAAATTAGTGCCTTCAATAAATAAAAGCCGTCATAGAACAGTCTCATTTTCATACCGATATTCGAAATGACTATTACAACAAATATGTCATAATAACATGACAGAGAGTTTTGTTTCGGAATATTCTAGATAAATATACAAAAAGCAAAGTTTAGACAATGTACCCTCCCAAGCCTGGAAGTGGCTAGTCACATATAGTTAACGGCGTTTTTCTCACAATGACGTTCTACCTCCATAAGCCTGGATATGTCGTGGCTGGTCACATATGTGTTTAACACAGTAATGAACTCACTTGGGGTTCTTTGGTAAAATTTATACAAGCAAAATTAATCATGTAGGCTCACATGTGGTTATCAGCATAAACAAAATAAAAACAGACAACAAAAAACATAACAATTTAAAATATATAGCACGTGTTGTGAATAAGGATTATCTATTCACATTAAGACTAAAACGATATAGTTCATTTATGATTATTATCATATAAACTAGAAAGTTTAAGTTTGATACACTTGACAAAGGGACCATTCATTTAAAAAAGAGGGGCGAAAGATACCAGAGGGACAGTCAAACTTATAGATCAAAAATAAACTGACCACGCCATGGCTAAAAAATAAAAGACAAACAGACAAATAATAGCACACACAACATAGAAAACTAAAGACTAAGCAACAGGAACACCACCAAACACTGGAGATGATCTCAGGTGCTCCAGAAGGGTAAGCAGATCTTGCTCCACATGTGGCACCCATCGTGTTGTAACTTTTATTACAAATCCGGTAAATAGTCTAATTCGGTAGTTCACATTCGTGAAAAGGGAAGGGTATTGTAGTTACGACATAAGGAACATATCCGATATCATATGTGAAACGGTTATTCCATAACGGTCAACCAGCTCGTGATGGCGTCCGTAAAATTAACGAAGGGATGACTTCAACATCACCATTTTGAAATCTTGGATCAATAGCTTCCTTGTGAGCAGCAATCCTCTATCAAGGAAATACAAGCCCGGGAATATCGTATAATTTGGGAGATATATACTCCGTATGCAGGCGCTGCTGGAATGTTGCTACCTTGAAATGGAAAGTTCACAATTGCGAAGATTAAATCATAGCTTTTGAAGTAAAGTTTTGTTTTCAACCGGCCTTCATTGTCAATTTTTAGATCTAAGTCAAGATATGAGGCAGACTTAACTGTATCTGTAGTATCTTTTATCTCTTTTAAGCTTTACATTTACACATTTATCGTTATTGTAGAAATAATTTTGTATAAGATGTCTTCGTGTTACGACTTAACTGTGCTCGACTTTGGTCTGGACTTTATAACTTATTTAGTCTAATTCTGTACTTGATAATCCTGGTATAGTCTGAAATGGTCTCGACAAATGCTCATCCAGTCTCGACCTGTCTTGACCTTATAATTTAGTCTAGATATGTCTGAATCAGCTCATCTAGCTCAATTATATATTGATCTTACAAAATTCTAGATGATTTGGTCGTTTGATAAACTGCTGTCAACTTAAAGGATTTAATTAAAAGGTAAAAAAAACTAGAACTTTCAGTTTTTATTAATTTTAGATAGTCACCTTTAATTATTTCTATAACTTTTAAAAAATCAATTTGGATTTTCATTAATTTTTACAGCTATCTCAATTATACACTGAGCCTAGAGAATCCCAGGTTGTTTGGTAGTTTGATTTATTGTTGTCAAATTTAAGGATTTTTAAAGTAATAGTTAGAAAAAGCTAGAATTATCAGTTCGGATTAAATTCAGACACCTTTTATTTGTTTTAATAATTTTTCCAAATCAACTTGGATTTTCATAAAACTTTACATCTATCTCAATTATATATTGATCTTACAGAATGCTAGACTGTTTGGTAGATTGGTATGTAAAGTTTTATGAAAATCTGAATTTAATTCTAGCTTTTGTTACCTATTAATTATATCCTTTAATTTGACAGCAATGTATGAAACTACCAGATAACCTGGTATTTTGTAACATCAATATAAAACTGCGTTAGATAGGCTGATTCAGACAAGTCTGGACTAAAATTAAAGGTCAAGTTTGGTCGAGACAGGTCGAAAATATACACATCACCAAATTTATGTTACAGGCATTCTTTAAATTATGGAAACTGTTTCAGAAGCAGATGTGGACAGTTCTAACGATGTTAAAACCTCTGATGCATTTTTGTTACGTTGATAATTATAAAATTAATGTACTTCCAAGCATGTGACACTAGATATCATATTACTTGTTGTTTGATGTTATAAAGCAATATGCCGATGAGCACTGATAATATTTTAGTGACAATAACTCGTATAAATTGTTTCCTCATCTGTATTTCAAAGTTTTCAAAATACTTCAGATTTTCTATCCCAGAAATATATTACCTTTATTGTATTTGGTAATGCATTTCGGACTTCGTACTTGATTCAACCCTTTTAACGTGTTTGGTTCAAGTGATTTATGTGAGTCTTTTGTAGACGAAAAGCGTGTTCGTACAAAATTCTAATTCTGGTATCTATGATGAGTTTGTTTCACATAATTCATTCGTGTGCTACATGACATAAGTTTCAGATACACCATGTACCTACTAGTATATACTTCTATTCAGTGAAAGAACATTTTATCCCCGCATACTGAAGCGGATGGTGTACATTGATAGTTGTGTCAGTCTGTTTGTTTGTTTTTCCTATTGCCCAATATGTATAGTTTAACTTCAGTTGCGGTTATGATGCCGTACACAAAAAATAATAAATAGCGATTGTTTTAGCATATGTAATTATTTTAAGTGTACGACGGTACTTTTTCGAGATTTGACATCGGTAAAGTATTGTAACCTCTAATTATTACAAAAAATCGCAAATATTATGTTTGGTAAGCTATGCATTAAAGCTTGGTATTTACTCTACATGAATATGATTGAAAATCGTCCTTCACAATAATTATTTTGTAATAAACAATCTGCCTTTCGAAAATTACAGGACTAAGAAATAATTAAGGTATTCAAAATCAATTTGGTGAGTGGTCAGATCTATAACTAGTACCAATATCTGATGTCACAACAAACGGCTCTAAGTCAGAAGAAATACAAAAATAATCAAGACGTCCTTGTTTTTTGTTAGGGCCCCTCCAAGAATATCTTTTAACTGAAGGATTTTGTATCCTCCAAATATCTAATAAGTCTAAATTATTCATCATTTCATAAATCTGAACTTGAGCTCTGGGATTATTTTCAGTCTGATAGTTCAGAGTATCAAGACTATAATTTTGTACTACATTCCAGTCTCCAACAACTATAACTGAAGAATTTTCAAAAAGACAAATTTTACTTTCAAATGAATGAAAAAATTCAGGACAGTCCTCATTTGGACCATACAAAACTACAAGTGTTAGTCTATAATCTTGAACAGTAATATCTATTATCTCA
Organism: Mytilus edulis; assembly: GCA_019925275.1. NCBI lineage: Eukaryota > Metazoa > Mollusca > Bivalvia > Mytilida > Mytilidae > Mytilus > Mytilus edulis. The sequence continues at coordinate 92,327 of JAHUZM010000117.1, forward strand.
TTATTTATTTTAAATTCAAAGGAATTCTTAAACAATACTGCTACTCCTCTGCTCCTGTTTGAATAGCTACTAAATTTACCTGTACATCCCCATTCTTGAAGCCATTTATTTTCATTTTCTAAACAACAGTGAGTATTAACAAACACTGTCATGTCATAACGTTTCTTACAAAATGAAAAAAATATCTAATCTTTTTACCTTATTTGCTAATCCCCTACAATTTACGGAACCTACAACTATGGATGCCATTGATATACATACACACATTTTGTCAATAAAGTAATATCCTCATATATTACACTCTTATATTTGTTGATGTCTGTCCCGAGTGATTTATATAACTTACATGTTTTGCATACTGTACACCAAGATTCATATCTTGGGCTGCCTTAATAATTTTGGTTGTGTGTGGGTACACCCCTGATGAAGCCTTGTAATCTAAATGCATTCCAATCAAAGTTAAGAATTATTCACAAAACATGTTTTAACCCCGCCGCATTTTCGCGTCTATCCCAATTGCAAGTCAGGAGCCTCTGGCTATTGTAGTCTTGTATGATTTTAAATTTTAGATCAATTATATATTTTCGGAGTTTACTATGACGTCTTTTTACTGAACTAGTTTACAATTTTGTTTAAGGGCAAGCTGATGCCCGCCTTCGTATACGGGATTTTCTTGGTGTGTTGAAGACCCATTGGTTGTATTCAGCTGTTTTCTGGTCTTTGGTCTGGTTGTTGTCTTTTTGGCACATTCCTCATTTCCATTCCCCATTTTATGTGTCCTTCAAACATTTCTTGTGATCCATCTGTGATCCGTTGGGTAGCACAAGCAGGCATTATACCAACCGCTACAATATGCACAAAAGCTGTGAAACAAAGAAACCATGTCCCAAATTATCACACATTTCATACAGTTCCAGAATCCCAATGACTTCAATCAATTTAATTATTAATGTTTCTCTTCTGCTTTTATGATAATGACCCAATTTTATGATTATTTTTTTATATATCAGGGTCGACCTTAATGCAGGTATCAAAGTATAAAACTAAGGTCAAGAAGTGATAAACCATGCCATAAATGCATGCAAGACTTAAAGTTAATTCATATTAATAAACTCATCATAGATACCAGGATCAAATTTTGTATATACGCCAAACGCCCGTTTCGTTTACAAAAGACTCATCAGTGACGCTCGAATCCAAAAAAGTTAAAAAGGCCAAATAAAGTACGTTTATAGTTGACCAATTACATGCA
>JAHUZM010000118.1:0-92417 GCA_019925275.1 Mytilus edulis
TTAGAATATAAAATATACGTGTGCATCACATCAACTTGGTAGAAAAAAGTGAAATCGATGGACAATTTTTCTCTCGTAGTACAAAGCAAATAATCTTTTATTGCAAATATTTGCATCAGTTTACAGGTAAATATATACTATTTCAATTTTCTTTTCGTATTTAAGTAGAATATTCGTATTTCCCATAAAAAAAAATATGTTTTCCTTGAGGATCCCAAAATAAATTACTGTACGATCAGTCTAGAACTGTATGACCAGTCATGATTTTGAAGAAAAAAACCCAGCAAATTGAAGGTATATACGTGTATATGTGATATTATGAACTATCCAGGGAACTATAACGTGTAATTACTTTCATCAGATAATACAAATATATTTCGGATGAATTTTTTAGAGGGCAAAATAATTGTATTTTTGTTCCATCAGTCTTATTTAAAATCAAATGCCTAAAAAGTAATACATGATTCGCCTGTGGACTTTGTAATAGTGTATCGTTACAGTTATCTGTTAAGCTATTACATTTTTAAAGATTATTTACATCGTCCGCTGTTGACCAATTGATGATAACATAAATCAAGCTTGTCTTTTAAAATAACAAAAAATGGATAAAGACAGCTTTGCGTAGGGGGATAATTCATGTGATATAATTTTCGTAAGTTTACAGAAATAGAAGGTCCATAATGCATTAATCGAGTAAAAATGGAGCAATTTCAGAAAACTTTAATGATTGGTTTAGGAGGTGTTGGAAATACCTGATGGGTGCCCCCATATAATGTAATGTTCAAGTCCGTATCTTATATAGTATGAAATTCATAACAGTGTAGCTATGGCCATTCATTGACTGGGGAAAATTAGGTGAACGTTCGTCTGTAATGCCCACTGCTCACGACGTACTTATCATAGAAATTTAAACTGTGAGGTCACCAAAGGTTTTAAACGCCTAAATAAAATAATTAAAAATACTAATCAGGAATAACCTTTGTAATTTGAAAATAAATAAAAATGGCCTTCAACACGGAGTCTTGGCTCACACCGAACAGCAAGCTATAAAGGTTGAATACTTAAAATTCTTTACTTGATTTTTTGTTATGGTTTGACCATCAATTTTCCTAATATGATATCGAGCGTTCTTTCAGATTTTTTTTTTACTTAATTGGCTTTAAAAGTTACAATGCATGATGTCGTCTGTTTATGTAGTTCATATGTGTTTTTCGTTTCTCGTTGGTTTTCCCGTTTGAATGGTTTTATACTAGTAGTTTTGGGGCCCTCCATAACTTGCTGTTCGGTGTCACGGGCGCTTGGGTGTATGATACAGATTTTTTTGGGGGATTTTTTTTTTTTGCTGATTAAAATATTCAATTTTCTATATTTATAATACATATCTATCACTTCTGTGCATGTCTTACCTAGTTTCGAGTGTTTTAAACGACCCAGAGAAAATACCCAATTTTACTATCCATACATATTAATGGTTTACTTTTATGAATTATTACTTGGGAGGAGAGTTGTCTCATTGGCACTCATACCACATCTTCCTATATCTATCTATATCTATACATTTTTTTTTCAACAAAAGAATACATCACAAGAATATGAGTTTTGTAAGAAACGCGAGAAATTGTGTTGGACTTGAAGATAAGGCAAAGTGACAAATATCTGAAAGAATGAATCGTTTTATGGTATTAAACAAAGAAATCAAATGATTTTTTAATTATCCAGAACTCTTCACAAACAAAACCCACATGTATACGCATTGAATAAATAGTAGGCCATTCTTAAATGATCACACCGTAGAAGTAGTTGTGCTTTTAATCAATGAGATATTTTGTTAATTAACCCCATCAACTTAATAGTTTTTTTTACAATGGATAAACCTATTTTTTTTTTTTTATTATTATTAAATAATATCATCTCTGAACATTATTATTCTTATAAATGACACGGTTGTATGTGATGATTATAATAAATATTTAAAACAAATTCCTTTCAAGCTTTGTAAAAAGAAAGTTTCATTTTATGTATCGGAATGTGTAACAAGTGAATATTTCAATCCCCACTGGAAGGCCTCTGACAGACTGGGTGAGCATAAAATCATAGCCGTTGACAAACAAGTTACAACCTACAAACGTTTTACTGTCGACTACACTGTTATGCAATTAGTTCTAAAGAAACCCCATAAAAGATTTTTACTAAAATTCGAAATAGACGGTACACAATACAGTCATTATCATTTATGATAAGGAATCCGAATAAGATTAATTAATAGTTATATCAGTGACGGATTCAAAAAAAGGGGATCCGGCAGTTTGAAACCCTTTTTTAACCATCAATTCATTTGTATGGGAACATATATTTGCAATCCCCTTTTCTCCTGGATTGGACCCCTCTCCATTTAAAAATGGCCGGAACCCCCAATGTATATTAAGTGGTTAATGAGGAGATGCGCTAACAAAACCGGCGAAACATATTGTACCGGTCCAACGGACGAACGGAAAGACGGACTTCTTTATCACTATAACCCCCCGCTTGACAAAGTGGTGTACAATTGAGTTTCAAAAAGACAGTTTTCTCGTTTGAATTGTTTTACATTGTCTTATCGGGGCCTTTTATAGCTCACTATGCGGTATGGGCTTTGCTCATTGTTGAAGGCCGTACGGTGACCTATAGTTGTTAATGTCTGTGTCATTTTGGTCTTTTGTGGATAGTTGTCTCATTGGCAATCATACCACATCTTTTTTTATATAGCTCTACATCTTAAGGTTTATGTACCCTTCTGTAGCCATTTTTGTACGAACTTTTCAAACTTCAATTGTATCAAAACTACAGATATTATGAATAAAAGAGATAGGCCATTTTGTATATATTCCAAGGGGAAACTTGATGCAAAGCATTATTTTTTACTGTTCCATTGCATTTAATAGAAAAAGAGGACTGTGTGGCAAATAAATCAAGATTTTTATAGAAAATCCACAGCCTTTATCCTTGTACTCTCATATTTGGCAATTTGATGACTGATAGATATAGGATTATTGCATGCAGTGCTAGCATTGATTTCCTTAAAACAAGTTTATAAATGTAGTTATTGGTTAAAACAAGTATAAATATGGCCAAAATCAAGTACACCTTTTAGGGTGCGCTCGACTTTAGTGACTCAGCACGAGGTGTTTTGGAATTTACAGGTTACTTAGAACTTTTTGTAAAAAATAAACACTAGCACATCATAGAAAATCAAGTGAGTAGTTTATGTTTCAAATTTTATAACAAAAATCTCTGTATTAAAGGCTGTGGATTTTCTATAAAAAATCTTGATTTATTTGCCACAAAGTCCTCTTTTTCTATCAAATGCAATGAAACAGTAAAACATAATGTTTTGCATCAAATTTCCCTTGGAACATGTACTAAATGGCCTATCTCTATTATTTATTATATCTTTAGTTTTGATACAATTGAGGTTTGAAAAATTCGTACAAAAATGGCTACAGAAGGGTACATAAACCTTAAACAAAGTGAAGGAACTGTGATCAATTATAGGCTACAGTACGGCCTCGAATGTGTGTAAATACATGCATTTTTATATAACAACTAAATCTGTGTGTTTGTACAATTTTAAGTATAACGGAGGACATTTCTGAAACTTATATACTAGTATACATCAAACCTTCCTCTTATTTTAGCAACATTTAAACATCCTTATACTTAATGTAGTAAGTCGAGTACACCCTGTCAAGCTAAAACATGTTTCACAAGTTTTCAGGATGTGAATGTACTGAAATATATTTGTGTTATTTAGAAAAATGCCACCTTCTAATGTATCGTAAATAACTTTGAAATCACCACTAGAATACAGTGACTGATCATACAGTTTTAAAATAAACAAGCGAGACTGATCGTACAGTGAGAAATTCAAACAAGTGTAATTTTCTTATTTCTGGCTTCAAAGATCTGGTTGAAACTTTTACCCCCACTTGAAATATACTTCATTGAGTTAATTAAGTCTGGTTTTTACGGTAATTTGTACACTAAGAGGGCAAAAAGATTGTTTTAAGGTTCGCCGACTGATTTTTCTTAGTGATGCACTTACAAATCTCTTGATTAAGGCAAAGACACGAATATTGAATGTGCGGAATTTTAATTCTAAACCATTTGAGAATGTCGATGTCGGCTGAATTAATGTACAGATGATCAACTTACCGTTTAATTCAGTATACCCATCAAATTTAAAATGTGATCCAAAAAGTTCTCGCTTCGAAAATCGCGACTTCCGGATAGCGTACAGAATAGTATCTACACTGTGTATAGAGGTTTCTCAACATCTTACGAACGGACGAAACTCTACGAACGTATCGTTATGGAGCAGTAATTTTGTTATAATAAAATCCATAATAAATGTCTACCGATACTGCAGTGTGTTTAAAAGACAACAGTTAACAACTGAATATCCTTTTTTGCAACCTTGCATTTTATTGTTGTCATTAAACATCCGTGTTCCAATTTATTTTCTGTTTTTGACTGTTTCGTTTTCTTACGTTGAGTTCCGTTTGTTGACATGTCGTATATATGCGTTCGATTTACCTCCCTTATCCATTCAAAAAGATTTTTTTTTTAATGTCCTTGATTAAAAAATTCAACACATCTAGTATGCAATTGGTTGATTGGTTGTTTGGTGTTTAACGTTCAGTGGCAAATATTCCATTCATTTCATTGCGAAATTAGCGTTTTGTAAAGGATTGATAAGTGATCGAGATAACACAACTTTAATATATTTCATATATCCACACGTCCCTTCTATTGGTCCAATCTGTTTGAGTTACTATGAGTTTCATTATTTCGTATCGGAGAGTATCTTGAATAGATATGTCGCAACATAGCTTTTTTATTTCTAATATTTATTGGGAATCAGTTAAAGAAATTCAAAGGTGCACTCGATCTATCGTTAGAAATAGAGTTTTGTGTGTTCTTGTTGAAGGATGAATGCTACAGCCCTAACACAACTGGTAGTCATAGTTATCAAAATATATATTTTTATATATTACACCCCTAACTAAAAAGAAAAATGAGAAATATGAAAATAGAGGAAATATACACAGTATGCCATAGAAGCTTAACGGAAACAATAAACAAGAAAAAAAATGTATATACTCATAATTATACTATAGAGGAAACATACACACTTAGAATAAGAAAGGCCATGATACATGTAACAACAAAAAACACAATATATAAGTTTAAATATTTTCCTTTATTTTTCTTGTTAAGTCTACCAATTTATAACAATATATCAATAAGAAGATATCATTTTGATTTTAGTGGTTGGGGCAAAGAAGTTATCCAGGAACTTATTGGAATGTTTTCTTTTCAAATTTAAATCGAAAGGCGTTCACTCCTAGATTTATTTTACCTCGTGTCCAAGAACGAATTTTTATCGTTAATCAGACTCTAGCTAAGATAAAAAAAAATCCTAGCCCTTTCGATCCATATACATGAATCTATATTTACCTTTTTCACATAAACTAAATAGTGATGTTGTCATCATGTTTATTAAAATTTCTTGAACGATTACTGTCCTTTGATTAAATATTCTCCACTAGATCAATAAGACTTTCAACTGTGTTGATTGAACAGTAAATTATATATTATATATTATATAATATCAAATAAATATAATATGTAGTTGTTTCAAAATGGTTTTAAAAAATCAAGCATGCATATTTTTACATGTAAAAGACATTTGAAAGGGAAGAAGAGCACAGCCGATAATCCAAAATTATAAGATAAATTACTGCTCCCTCTTTTCTCGTTACGGCAAGTTACGTCAAGTTAGGGCGATTTTCGTTCGTTCGTAAGATGTTGAGACGATTATGTTAAGTTGTTATAACTTGTATCCAACCCTATTGTTTATCAAGACAATAAAATATGTTTAAACTAAACTTTGTATTAACCTTTACAAAATAATATCCACAGAAGTTTAAAGGGGGTTAAATCAAAGCTTTATAGGTGTAGATTAAGATCGAGTCCGTTAGTCGTCTTTTGTTAAATTGCATATGCCGTATGCGTTCCTGGTCTTGTGCAGTTGGTGCGATGCTCGTGTATTTATAAAAAAAACTGTGATACATACATTACAAAAAAAAATCAATTTAATGGTATGAAAAAATTTTCATAGTTTTTCTATCATCAAACACCCACAAAAATCCACATTTATCAACAGCGATTGGATTATTTTCATTTGAATGCCCATTATATAAATCATTTATCAAGTATCGCAGAAAAACACCATTTTCAGATAAAATCTCGATTACACAATTGTAGCAGTCTTTTACATTAACTAAACTATGTCCATAATTATCAACAGTTAAACCTCGGAATGATGCATTCATTTGCGTAAATGTGTCCAGAACTATTCCATGCTTATCAGTAGTTACAATAGTATCATTGCGCCATGACATCACAAGATTTAAGTTCTTACTTTCTGCTATGATATCGGTGTAAGTAAAATTGACAGTGTTCTCCAGTTTATTTTTTGGATCAGTGATTTCTATTTTGTTTTGAACACCTTCTAGTTCGGATACCTCACAGAATACCCTTTCCTCTTGATTATATACAAGCAAATTCCCATTTTGCATGAAACAACCAACCAATCCGTTTTGAAATGGCACTTTAAACCCTTCTTCATATTTCGTGTTAACCCTCTTCTGTGCAGACTGTCCAGTCCAGAACCAAACTTCATCTGGCGACTTTCTAAGCATTCTGCTGCCTTCGGCTGGTGGTTTATAAGTCGAAAGCACATTCCCATCACGATTATAGAGGCGAACTGAATTTTCAAAGAGTATCCACATATTGTCGTTACTAGCGGCAACAATGTCTTTGATATTTTGTTCAAGATGGAAGCTATGTATCATTTCTACTTTTGTGAACAGTTTAGGAATAGGCAATGGTGTATATACAGGTTTTATAACAGTTACCTCCGAAGAAGTATTAACCTTTCCAAGCAATTTTTCTACGGAAGCTTCAGTGAATGCCTCACAGTCGTATTGTAACTTATGCAAAGTCAAAGGATTCACAGCTTTTTCCAGGACTTTGTCGAGTTGACTACCGACGGCAAAAAAATCCTCCATGAACTGTTTATCTGGAGATCTGGTGATGAAATCCTCTGATGTCTTGACGACACCAGCTAATGACAATTGCTCTCTTTCTATCTCATCCAAATACGTGTCCATTACTTTAACATCTTTCTTTTTTATCTCGTCGATCATAGCCAAACTTTTGTTCGTCAATACATCAACGGTATTGCAAAATACTTCTTTCATGCTTGAAGTGTGTGCTATAATATCCCTTTTCACTATACTAAGGTGTTTGTAATAGTTATTTTCTTCTTGTTTAACTAACTCTGCACTGTTTCCAAGAACTGTCATTCTCGATTTCAAGCTTGCAGTTCTGGCCATTAAAATTTTCTTCCTAGTCTCAATTAACCGCTTCAGGTTCTGGATATCGTGCAAACCATGTGCCTTTTCTGAACACTCGCTACACAACAATAAATTACATGGTTTACAAAATACGGTCAACTCTTTTCTATGTTCCTCGCATTCGTTTACTGAATCTTTATCGTATTTGTTTAATCGATCTTCTTTCAAGTTCTCAAGCGAGTGATTATGTGACGTTTTCAGTTTCTTGTGGTAGTCGCGACAGTTCAAGCATAAGTTTATCCTACAATCTAGACATTTAGCTACCACAAAATTCTCTTCAGAAGATAATTCGGATATATCCGTAAGTTCATTGTCACCGTTAGACATGTTAGATGGTTCTGTGTACGAAGACAAACAAATCCCACATTTTGATTCAATATCAGAATAGTTTCCATGCGACATGTCAAATCTATGTAGCTTGACAACAAAACCAATTGTTATTGTTGCTGTGCATGTATTGATTTTGTGTCATGGATAGATACCCCCATTTGTTTTTGTATTTTAATTAAACAGGGTAGTTTTAATATATATTCAAGAATTAGCTTTTTAAAAAGATTGTTTCGCTTCGTCATTTTAAAAGAAAACTACATCGCGGATTCGTGACTGAATTCAGGTACACACACACTTTATTTTAACCTGGGTTTTAAGTGTTCTTATTGTCTTCTGAAACAGCCTTGTTGATTGTTAGATGCACAGTTTTCTCTGCTTTAAAAATCTTTCTGTCTGAACCCGTCTTGGTTTTCCTTACAACCAGAAACTACAAAAGTCATGTGTTTTTGAAGGAATGCATATATATATGTAATATTAGGTGAATGTCATAAAAAGATACACCTTTTTTGGTATGAGGCTGAGTTTTGTGCCGAACACAAAAAAGTTGTTTTTATGACATTAACTTTTATTGTTTTTATACTGCAACTTTAATTAATTCATTGATAGCTTTTAAAATCGTTACACAAATGTCAAACTTAGTCTTATCCTTTAATAATTACATTAGATGTATGCTTCATTATAATACTTTATTCTGATTGGCTAACTGCATATCACGTGTAATTCCTTCAGCAATTACATTACTCAATAAAACTTTTCATTCATGATAACACGTTGTCGCACAATAAAGTGCACAGGTGAATTAAATAAAAAAAAATATAGAATTTGTGTTTTCATGATCATAGCTAAATAAATTTAATTATAAGTATTGAATGCTTCTTTTTGTAACTTCATAGGGTTGTAAAAGCGTTGACCGTGCGCACATTTTTAGAATGAAGCGTTTCCGCGCTTCATACAAAATGTACTTCGGTCAACGCTTTTACACCCCAATTAAGTTACAAAAAGAAGCATTTAATTCTTAAATGAACCCCTGATTGTGGAGATAAAATTGACATTGCACAAAATAAAGCTGTGTTACTACATTTAGGAAATAGACACAACTAGTTGCAGTATAAAACCCTGTATGTTATAGTATTTTGATTCTAACTTTTAGATTATTTAAATATGTAGTATGATAACCTAGGTCTTTTAAAACCATGTGATACGTGTGCTCCGATAACGGTATAATAGATGTACTAAACTCTTGTAAAGCTATGATGGTCTGGATGGAGGATCATTCATTTCTGTATTCTTTCGATTTAAATGCATAAGTCAAGCATACAGGAATAAAGGAAGGAATTATGAAGATAATTTATTTTAAGTTGCGGTTAATCCGAATCCACGTGCAGTTTGTTCCAATTATTGGTAAAAAATTCTATATCCTTTATATTATTAGCTCCTTGCTAAATACTAGCAGTATAATTGTAAATAGTGAACATGTTCCAGACCATAAAACTATTTGGACAGTACAAATATACCTACGGTCTGGCCCGTATGCGGTTTTTTTTCTTCAAAATTCACATACGGTCGGATTGTTCGCGTACGGTCTGTCTATCTTACGAAGTTTGTCAAGTTTATTAGATACAATAGAATTAACGGTACCAATTTTGTTGCACTAGATGCGCATTTCGACAATAAATGTCTCTTCAGTGATGCTCGTGGCCAAAATATTTGAAATCCAAAGCTTATATAAAAGATGAAGAGCTTTAATCCACTGAAAAGGTCCAAAAAGTATAGCCAAATCCGTGAAAGGAATCAGAGCTTTGCATGAGGGAGATACATTCCTTAATTTATAATAATTTCCATCATTTTGTAACAGCAAATTTTAATAACACAAAAAATCCGTATTTTCATGCCAGTACCGAAGTACTGGCTGCTGGGCTGGTGATACCCTCGGGGACTAATAGTCCACCAGCAGAGGCATCGACCCAGTGGTAGTAATAAAATTAACGGTACCAATTTTTTTGCACCAGAATGTATATTACAGATCAACATATAGCAGAAATTTCGAATGATTATAAAAAGTCCAATTGTTATTGAACGTTAAATCAATCTATATATATTAATCTCCTGTATTTAGCATGTCTGTAAAGTATATACATGAAATGGAAAGATAGTTTTGTTACTGTAAAAATACCAGTGGTTGATAAGATGTCCCCCGATTATTATGAACGTTTGGTGATCTTATTGGTCAAGATGCAAGATTGTACAAACTATCGTGTAAATTTGGTATATTAAACTCTTGTTACGATATGGTTGATATAGAGCTTTTTACACGTAAAATTGAACCTGCACATTGAAGAAAGAGGGAGTTTCATTGCATCGGCTGCTGTATAAACAAGCTTGCTTTTCACTTGCTAGCAAGAGATGCAAATGCAAAGGAACATTCATGAACAAAACATGAAAATGTAAAAAAAATCTGACGTTCTTTGTGGAAGCAAGTTTCACTCTAGGCGAGAGTGACAAACGATTGCATTCAGATAGACAATTAAATAAATACTTAATTTCAATTGATTGAATATTCACTTAATTCATCTATACTACTAACGGAAGAGACCGATTTCACTGAGCCGCGACTCCTCTGATACGGGGCGCCGACTAGGACTATTGTGGTTTGGAACTCGAAATTCAATTTTGTACGAACAAAAGTGAGTTTTGTTCAACAAAAATGGGTTCAGTTCAACAAAATTATCTTTCAGTGGACAAAAGTTACTTTCGTCATGACATCATTCATTTTTGTATCACAGACTTTACTTTTGTTACATAATTTGAAACATGAATGTGAACGTGACCTACCGAATTAGACTATGTTTGTAATAACATGAGCAACACGACGGGTGCAACATGTGGAGCAGGATCTGTCTACCCTTCCGGAGAACCTGACATCCCAAGTTTTTGGTGGGGTTCGTGTTGCTCGTGTAGTTCAATTTTGCGTTTATTTTTGTTTACTCAAAATAGAGTTTTGTTAAACAGAAGTGAAAATTTAAATAATGTCATTTTTGTCGAGCCTGCGACATTTATCACAGAAGGCTCTTAACTAAACTTGGTCAGAATCATTATTAGGATATCTAGTTTAAAAAATGTGTCCGATGACCCCACCTGCCAACCAATATTGCCGAAATGGCTAAAAATAGGACATAGGGGTAAAATGTTCATCAGGTTAAGATATATCTGTCCTAAAATCTTCAGACGAATCATACAATCTGTTGTTGGGTTGCTGCCCCTGAATTAGTAATTTTAAGGAAATTTGGCAGTTTTTGATTATTATCTTGAATACTATTTTAGAAAGATAAAAACTGTAAACAGAATTAACGTTCAGCAAAGACAGATCTACAAATAAGTTTCATGACCAAATGGTCAATTGACCCCATAAGGAGTCATTGCCCTTTAATGTCAAATTTGACAATTTTTTGTAATTTTTTTTATCTTTTACAAAAGTCTTCTCCAGAAATGACTGAGACAATTTTAACCAAACTTGGCAACAATCAGCATAAGGAAATACTGAAATTTGACAACAGTTTTCCATTCGTTTGATGTGCTCGACATTTTGATTTTGCCTTGATAAAAAACTTTTAAGTTTGAATTTTCCTTGGAGTTCGGAATGTTTGTTATTTTGCTTTTCAAAATCTAGAGGCCTTGTTAGAGGGTGGGCTGATCCTTTAAAAACAGTCAACGAAACCTGATTTGGAACTAAAATATTTGTAAAGCAAGAATGTATTCATAGAACACGGTTGCCCTACTCGCACTATCATTTTCTATGTTAAGTGGACCGTTAAATTGGGGTCATAACTCTAATTTGGCATTAAATTTAGAATGATCATATCATAGGGAACATGTGTACTTAGTTTATAGTTGATTGGACTTTTACTTCATCAAGAACTACCTTGACCAAAAACTTTAACCTGAAGCAAGACAGACGGATGGACGGACAAACGAAAGAACGAACGAACGGACGGACGGACGAACGAACACACAGACCAGAAAACATAATGCCCCTCTACTATCGTAGGTGGGGCAAAATAATACCACATTTATACTCATGTGTTTTCATAAGAACTGGTTCATTTTACTAGGATTTGAATTTTATGTTTATAAGCTGGTGAATAATTTATTATTTATAAGTAAACAAATACTCAAGCATTCATATTTAGGAACACACATAAATTAATGAACTATTTTTGAATCTAGGGTGTTTTTATTTTATATGTGTTTGTGCAAAACATCGGAATTCAGTCTTTAACCTGTTGAAGACGTTTTTAAAAGTCCAGCTACATTCCATCTTTAGTTGAGAAAAAAAATTGTTGCCAGAAAAGACCGTTATGTTCCCCGTATATATAAAGGCAACAGTAGTTTACCGGTGTTCAAAAGTCATGAATCGATTTAGAGAAAACAATTCCGGGTTACAAACTAATACCGAGTGAAACAAATCAACTTAAAGAGGAAAAACAAAAGAACAACAGGAACACTGAAGTGCAACAAAAAACATATGATGAGAATTGCAGTGCAATTATTGTTAAATAAAATGACAACTGTTTGGAACAATAAATCTTTATAAATATCCAGTGTTATGGTACGATATATCTTTATAAATATCCAGTAGTGCATATAATGAAATATGATTAATCTACAAAAATGGCAACTATTGAATGCGTAGTTTGTTATTTCCATAAACTTTTCCCAAGTTATAAACCACTTTAGTACACATTCAACCTGCAAATATAAAAAAAAAGTACAAAATAACGATGGTCTTGAAGTACTGGGTACTGATGTTGCTAACATCTGAATTACGTGTTATACTAATCTTTTATTTGTCTTCATAAATATTACTTTTACTGTTTAGACTGTTTTTATTGATATCTATTGACGTGGCTCGGTACTTGTATATCCAGTCATTGTGTTATTGTTCTTGATAATTCTCGTATGCTTGTCTTTCATTTTTGCTTATATCTTTTTCTATATGCTTTTGGTGTTTCTTTGGTATATATGACGTAGCTCTGTAGTTTTGCATTCCGTTATTGTGCTATTTTTTGTATTCTTGTCTTTCATTTTTGCTAATGTGCTTTGTCTATATTCCCTTTTATGTTTCTTTGATACATATATGAAATGGCTCTGTACTTATACATCCCGTCATTGTGCTATTGTATTATGGTTAATTTGTGTATTCTTACTTTTTGCTAATATGCTTGGTCTATTGGCCATTTTATGCTTCTTTGTTACATATTTGGTTGTTTTATAGTGAATAAGATTATAACACAATTGTTGACTGCTGGACCCGATTGTTCAAAAGTGTCGTTAGGCTAACGATGTCGTTAAAGTGTCGTTAGCCAGTCGTTAAATTAAACATATTATATGTACTCCTATTTTTGACATGTTTACCTATTATGTCTGTTTGTTTTGTTCACACATCGCTGTCCATATAATGGAATTTGATGCAACTGTCATACAAGTGAGAGGTTAAGCTAGCTTTAAAACCAGGTTTAATCCACCATTTTTTACATAAGAAAATCCTGTACCTGTGTACTAAGCCAGGAATATGACAGTTGTTATCCATTCGTTTGATGTGTTTGAGCTTTTGATTTTGCCATTTGATTATAGACTTTCCTTTTTTTAATTTCCCTTGGAGTTCAGTGTTTTTGTGATTTTACTTTTATGTAAAAAGTTGTCCCAATCTGTATCATATACCACAATAAAGTTGATCTGCGCGAATCGCTTATTTGCATGACGTTGTAACGGATTTTAGTTTTTTCTAAATCACGTGTTTAAAGTAATAATAATACTGCATTTATTTATTTTTTAAATCCCAAGCAAAACTCAATTGATTTGCCAATAATTGATCTCATCTGTTGTGCGAATCAATTTATGGTTGTAATAATTACACCTTATGCAGGAGCCTGTCAATTTCAGGTTTATCAAAGACAATATACTCATCATAGATACCAGGATTTCCAATTTTGTATTTGCGCCAGACGTACGATAGTCTCTTCAAGGAAAATGAATGACAGATCAACACGAACCTTACCATAAATTCGGTATGATCTAATATGACCCTATCTTAGCTAGAGAAGATGATATCACCCGGGACGAGTGACAGATCCTGTACCACGAGTGGTACATAATGTCGTGAACGATGCCCCTGACAACTTGAATAGTAGTAAGGCAAAATTAATAAAACCATGCAGAGACCATAAAGAGCAGGTGTGTCTCACCTCGTCGTAAACATTTGCCAATTAAGATAACATCCTCATTAACAGGCAATTCTCTAGAAACTTTGTCCTGCTCATTATTATTGCAGTCAAAGTTTCCATACATATATAACAGTTTTCTAGAGAATAGGCTAGCACATAATCAAACTCTTCATTCAAATAAGCAGTCGACTGACAAATTTTTTAATAGACTGCGTAGTTATAGGTCTCGTCTTATCTTTTAAGGGCAATAACTCCTATAAGAAATAGTCTGACAGTTTTGATATAAATAGGCAGTAGGTATATCATTATACTGAACATTTCGCCATATTCAGATTTTCTCTTTCTTTAATGTTTTCAATACCAAAAATATAGAACTGCATTTAATCCCTACTTTCCATTTTACCAATGTCGGCCATGCTGGTTGAAATGCGCGATCATAGGACATTTTTTAAAAATAAGATACCTTAATGATGATGTTGGCCAAGTTTGGTTCCAATTAGCTCAGTGGTTTAAATATTTAAAAAAAAATATACAGAACTGCATTCAACCCCTACGTTCTATTTTTAGCCATGTCAGCCATGATGTTTACGTAAGAATAGATTGTTATCAAAGGTATCAGGATTATAATTTAATACACCAGACGCGCGTTTCGTCTACATAAGACTCGTCAGTGACGTTCAGATCAAAATAGTTATAAAGCCAAACAAGTACAAAGTTGAAGAGCATTAAAAACCCAAAATTCGAAAAAGTTGTGACAAATATTTTTAAAAAGGCTAAGGTAATCTATTCCTGGAATAAGAAACTTTTTAGTTTTCGAAAAATTCTAGCAGTGTCATCAGTATTTTGCTGATTCTCTTCAAATGGAAATCTTTCCAAAAATAAGGTAATTTGTTTCAGGTAAAAACTTTTAATATATCGACTTTGTCAGTACTACTTACATGAATAAAACAACGTAATTAAAGTTGGCTTTGAGTTTCTGATTCCGCGGTAAGGGGTTCTGTTTCAGCGGTAATGCTTTTACTGAAATATGACACACTACAATATCAAATGAAGTACATGAGTGATTATTGTTACATAACGTCTCAAACCTAATTTAAAGGGGGAAAGCGATGAAGAAATGTTTTTGGTAATACCTTTGATACACATGTACAACTGTTTAAGCAAGTTTGTCGATATCATTGCTGATAAACAGTTCATCCACAAAATGTTTAATTATGTATTCAAAAGCTTAGAAAGGTCCACCTTTTTTGTTCACATTTTTCGTGGTATGAAAGGTGTATTTTAATTCCGCGTGTCGTACTAAAAGTTTGATTGTCACTTGCTTTCATTTGTGGATCTTAAAAAGACATACAGCATTCCATTCTTATATTTACAAATTTCGAAAAAAAACTACTATGTGTGTCATTCCGATTTGAATCTGGAAATAAAAATTTCACACAAAACTTCGGCAAAAATGACATCAATTATAATACCTCAGATTGCTGAAAAAAAGATGTCAATTTAAAAAGGTTAGCTAGTAAAAAGTAAAATACATTTTGTAATAAAAAAATATCAACCTCCGAGTAAAAAATTCAAAACAGAAATTCCGTAATCAAATGAAAAATTCAAATGCTCAAACACATCAACAACTTTCATATTCGTGACTTCGTACAGGCATTTTCTTTTGTAGAAAATGGTGCATTAAACCTGGTTTTACAGCTAGCTAAACCTCTCACGTGTATGACAGTCGCATAAAATTCCAATATATTGACAACGATGTGTGAACAAAACAAACGGGCATAATAAATAAAAATGTTAAAAATAGTGGTACAACATTCAACATTGTGTCACAATCTTATTAATCACTATAAAAACAACCAAATATGTCGCAAAGAAACACAAAAGGCATATAAATAAAGCAAAAAGCAAAAATGAAACACAAGAATACACAAATTTACCATAGCACGATATCACAATGACGGAATGTTTAAGTACAGAGCCACGTCATAATAATGTAACAGTGAAACACAAAAAAGGCCATTAGCAAAAATGAAAGACAAAAATATAAAAATTGAACATAACACAATAACACTATGACGGGATGTAATATAAGTACAGAGCCCGTCAAATGGATATCACCAAAAACAGATTAAACAGTAAAAGTAATATATTTATAAAAAAAAAAAGAATACTATAACACATTATTAAGATGATAAAACCACGAGGGTACCCAGAATCAATACTTCAAGACCAACGTGTATTATTTGTGAAGTTGAAACGGAATATTTACCAACAAGGTCTTGGTACCTTCAGATGAACCCTTTTAGAAAAAGGACGAGACGTTCTGTAACATACCCCTAGTTCATCAACTCTCTACTCAGACACTGGTGGCGTTTTACAAAGTCTAAATACCGATTAAGTTGGGAAACATATATCCCAATATGCAGGTATAATTGGTATGTTGTTTATAATGGAGGGGGAAATTGATTATTTCACAACTAAAATAGCCTCGTTTGTCATTGTTTCCGGTATTGAGATGACTGCGTGTGTCAAATTCGAGGCATAAGTTTAAAAATGAAGCGAAAAGACGTGTCTGTTGTTACTTTAATTTCCAGTTCTGGGGGATATATAAACTGATTCCAATCAGAACAGTTTGGATTGTTAAAGGAAGGAACATCATCAATATATCTGAATGTAAAATTATATGATCTGGCTTCTGTGATCTCCTTGTTTTTGACAAAGTGTCTAAAGGAACGACTACTCATATGTAAATAAGAAGATGTCGTCAAGCAGTAGCGCATAGTTCGTTCCCATAGGAATGCCGAAAATCGTTAAAAGTCTTCCTCCACATTCAAAAAATATGTTGTCAATAAGAAAGTCACGCATACCGATCATTTGTTC
The DNA here is from genome assembly GCA_019925275.1 of Mytilus edulis. Taxonomy (NCBI): domain Eukaryota; kingdom Metazoa; phylum Mollusca; class Bivalvia; order Mytilida; family Mytilidae; genus Mytilus; species Mytilus edulis. The sequence continues at coordinate 16,892 of JAHUZM010000118.1, forward strand.
TTCTGTGTAGCATGTTTTACCTTTTTTTCACTATAAACAAAATGTGTTGTACGGTATCCTGAAGTAATTTCATAGCGTATGCTACCATTTCTATGTTGAAAAGCATGCATTGTTGATTATTTCTTTGGGACGATTTTACAATTTCACATGGGGAATGGTGGTATAAAGATCGAGATTAAAAATTAAACAGTTTATTGCTGTAAAATATTTATCAATTTCGATCAAAAGTACACATATATTATAGAATAATAATTTTGTGTTATTATGGTGTTAAAGACCATATAACGACATGCATTGTTTTTAATGGTTGCAGTGTTTTTTTCTTATATAAACATGTTTCATACCCAGTGTATATGTAGGAAGGAAAACCTTTTACTCCCAGCCCGGTTACTCTGAATACAGATCCATTTAGTGGAAACTTTTCAGCATCTTCTTCAACACAACATGTAACGTACAGCTCATCATTATTTGTACCACCGAAGCAACAAGATGTAATTCGGTTCGCTGGCATTTCAACTGTACTGATTTGTTTTCCTAAATATACAAACGGTATACTAAAATGTCGCATTATACATCTTTGTATGTTATATGATCGTACATTTTGCTCAAAACACTAGTTCATTTGATAATTAAATAAAAAATACCGCAATCTGTTCAACGTGATATGAATTCTTCATGTATACAACGAAGTTTGTCTGTGTAATGTCTACTAGTATTTGATTCTTTTTTTTTCATTTTGAGTCAAAATGTTCCCTCTTTTTCTGTTTAAACATATTAATTTCTATATATTTATGAATGCTCCAAGTTATCCTCAATCTCTTGTATAACTATAGTCATTTCTAACTTTGGTTTTTCTTTTTCCATTTTCCAAAAGAAGAAAGCCGGTCCAATTGCTGAACCTAACAGTTCAATCTTAAAAGAAGTCATTTAAAATATCAAACCTGTTTCAGGATCCATTCTCATCACCCTTCCACCAAAGAAACATGCTATCCATAACATGCCATCAGTGTCGATAGTCATACCGTCTGGAAATGGTGATCCGAATGGACCTTTTTCAAATTCAGCTATGGTTCTTTGCCTACCTACATTTTAAAAAAGAATTATGCATATGCTTAACATATGATTGATAAGAATATAATAATCTTATTACTCATCGTTTTCAATATCAAAGACGGTATCACCTAAAGACTCACATATCAAGAAGAGTATAGATGGTGGTCTTATGTCGATATATTAGGGAAGACTTTTTAAACATTGCAATGCAATTATTTTATTTGCGACGAAAAAAAAATAAAAAAAATTTAAGTTCCCGCAAAATTATGACATTTGAGAAACATAGTTACGTACAGATAGTCCCGTTATCAATATCATAGTCAAATGCATATACAACTCCTGGTACAGAATCAATATAGTACATAGTCTTGTTGTCAGGTGACCATGCTAGTCCGTTGGAAATAGTGATATTTTCAACGTGCTTTTTTATTGTCCCATCCGTATCTAGAGAATACAGTGATCCCTTTTCCTTCGGTATTAGAGCCAGGTCTTTTCCGTTACCCATTGTGCCTAAAACAGAAATCTTCAAAAGGAAATCTCGTTTCAGAAATTATTGCTGACAATTTTATTGCGTTTTTTGAGGAAGGACACACTATTTCAAAAGGATTATTTTTTGCAATGTCAAGAAAAACTTAATACAGTAATATGTATCCGGTATGCGAGTTCAAAGGCTTATTAGAGCTTTCTTACAAATTGACGAAAGGTACGAACGAACGTGAAGGGAGCACGTATTACATTTCCACAATAACAGTTAAAAGATCTTAAAAGAGTCTTTGTTTATCGGTAAAACAGCATTCTTTTCTAAATCAAATGTATCTTTCAAAAATAAGCATATCGCAAATAATACACGCTTTAATATCAGAAAATAAGAAAAATAGTGTCAATACACTTACGTACATCACGTTACCTACGTAAACCACGATTACATACATTTTCGCGGGAATTCTTCAAGCACGAGTTTCACGATAAAATTTTAATGGCATTATTGTAGTGCGTTAATGGTTTAACTACAAGTATAAAAAAGAAGATGTGGTATGATTGCCAATGAGACAACTGTCCACAAGAGACCAAAATGACACAGACATTAACAACTATAGGTCACCGTACGGCCTTCAACAATGAGCAAAGCCCATACCGTTCACATTTATTTTTATTTTTTATGAGTTCCGTTTCAGCAAATTTTCAACATGGATTATCGATATAAGGATGCTACAATGTTTTGAAAAAGCAAAGGGAAATAAATGTAGGAAAACAGATTTTGTGATAAAGTTTTTATTTTAATTAATGTTATGGTGAATGACGAAAAGTAATGTGAATCTTGTGATCGCAGTCAACAAATGTGAAACTAATACTTAAAACGTACTTATGAACGTAACAAAGTTCACACTGTTAAGCGAGCATTAAATTACTAAAAAAAGAGAGGAAAACTAAACAACAAGTTATGGGGCAATCATTTAACTTCAAAAGGGGAAGGAGGTTACGATTGTGGATTTCATAATGACGTTTAAACACACAACATGCTTTGGAGATAGACGCATAGACGTCCAGTGGCTAATATTTCATGAATGTTAAGTACCAAAACGCAATCATACGCTATAAAAACAGTTCCATAAAAAGAGACTTACTCCGGTGTATAGATACACCAAAAAGGGACAATGAATAATACCCAGGGAGAGGCGGTGATTCACAAGTTTTTAAATGAGCACCTGTATATGACAGAGTATAAAGGTCATCTTTTTTTCATTTTATTATTATGGGCGTTGCAATTTTTGAATTAAGGAATTAAGAAAGTATTTTTTTTTTCTTTTTTTTTCTCAGGGAAGTGGACAATGTATTTGCATTGGTATTTTTTTGGGGTAAATATTGCAAATTGAATATTGCATTTTTTCTTTTTGAAAATTGTGGGGGGATGTGGAATGGATGCCTTTTTTGTTTTGATTTTAGGAGTATGTTTTTCTTCTGTCTTCCTTATATTTAGTTTATTTTGTAGAGTTATCTCCTTTCACCTAGTGATATTTTTACCTATCGTACGTCCCGAAATCCTATATCTCACGAAAAATCTAATTTAATAAGTGTCGTTGCATGTAGGGTAAAGGTCCATAGAAGGCTAACATTGAGGGGTGAAATGCCATCGAAGTTCCATGACGATTATGTGATTATGTCAAAATAAAGGATCCCTAAAACGAGTCTTATGTATGATTCGTCAAGCATACGTACCTTTCGTCAATTTGTAAGAAAGCTATATTATTACGTACGATACTCACGCAGTCGCATTATTTGCCTTAAAAAAAAGAATTGCAATTACATCTGAATTTACAGTAACATATCAAAAGAGAATGATATAGCATATCATTGAAACGTTGATGTCCATTGATTACAATTATATCGAAGGTAAATGTTAACACCAGAAGCCCACTATATAATAGTATTGGAATTCTGTCTTTTTACACACCATTCTGTGCTAATGTTAGCTGTTTATACGTCTCTTCATTGATGCTCCAGGTAAGACTCTTTCAAAATACAAAACCAACATCAAAAGCTGAAAAAAGCTGATATATAACCCAAAAAAAAAAAGGTTCAGATCTTTTGATTTAAGGAGATATGTTTCTTAATTTTAAAATTTACCCCAAGTTTTTAAAAACAGCAAACGTCATGTTATAAAAGCCATATTATTTTGTAAGCATTACTTTTTACCAACCTGCCCATATCCTACCGCGCGGATCGCATTTGCCATCATTGAATCTGTTGTCAAGTCCATTATCAACTTCATGTAATAGTGTAGTCTTCTCTGTGTTCCAATCCAAATGTGTAAGAGTCTTTCCAAGACCAACAATGACACCTCCTTTCACCCACGGAACAGCGAATCCGATGGTATTATCTCAAATATAACGAGTAAAATTTATAGCGAGAAATTAAACAGAGAGTGTGGAAATATGATACAATAATTCGTTTAATCTACACATTTAAAGAAAAGCAAAAACATGAGTCCTAAAAAAAATCACAGAAAATAATTGCAGCAGATGCACATTTCGACAACTTTTGATTCTTCAATGATGCTGTATGCCGAAATGTTTGAAAGGACCCGAACTTATAAATGTTGAGAAGATGGAGTTGCATACTACACGTATTTCTTTATATGAAACATTTCTTGAATTTACCATAGACTGTATTTAAGACCAAAATTGGATGATGAAGGCTAAAAAGTAAAAAAGATGAAAGTAATAAGATAAATAATACCTAAAACAATGTTCTGTTCAACACCAGTGACAGCGTTCCATCTATGTACACTTTTAGCGCAGATGTCCACAAAAAATAAGCATTGTGAATCTTCGTCCCAATGAGGGGCTTCACCTATTGTACTGCATGCATTTTTTCTAACTACTTCAATCGGCATGGTCTACAACTTTTATAACTTTAAAAAGATATTGAAGATTCAGTATACATACCAAACAAGAATGAAACCTCTATTTTATGGAATCAGACCCATAACATGAGCGTTATTTGAAAATCAATAACTGTCGTGCGTTCTAATGGTCCCGTTTCTTACATCTTTTGTGTTTTCAACATAATATATACGAAGTATGTGTTTAGTTATTATTTATTAAGTTTGAATAATTGGTCCTCGTTAACTTTAAAAACTTTATAGCTAAAATATTTAACATTTCAGTTTTACACAAATCTTACTTTGTAAATTACTAAAATACCCGATCTTGTATTTAAAATATTGCCTATCTTTTCTGGACGAGTTGTTTTCGGTATTCCTATGGGAACCAATGGTTCTCTTCGTTCTGTACCATTTTGACTACATCTGTATAAAGCAGATTTTTAAGGAAGAAGGATAGAACCTGTCACAAATCTAACTTTACGTTTACCATCAAGATTAAGATTTTTAGATATGGCGTCAAATCTCCCCTAACTTGGGATGTAACAAAACAACATAATAACAAACTATAAGAATCGGGTGAAAACAGCTCCTCACCTCATCAGATCAGGAGATATCACAGATGTTAGCGGATATATATATTCTCCTAATGTCGTTACTCCAATCCCGTCCCCTTTTCACGATTGCAACCTACATAATTTATACTTATTATCAGGTTTATACTAAAATGAGCAACACGACAGGTGCCACATTGCCTTCCGGAACACCTGAGTTTTTGTTTGGGTTCGTCTTGTGTAGTCTATAGTTTCTATGTTGTATTTTATGTACTTTGTTTGTTTTTTAGCCATGGCGTTGTCAGTCGACTAATGAGTTTGAATGTCCCTCTGGTATAATGATAACAAAAACAATATTTATACAAATAAAAACAATATTCAAAGATCTATTTACAGTGTTGAATTGACAAAAGAGAACCAAAAGGGATATTCAAACTCAAAAGTCGAAAATGAACTGATAACGCTGTGGCTTAACTCTTGGTTTAGTACCTTCCTTGTGAGCAGCAGCTTTTAGAATAAGTTTATTTAAAGGCTTGATAAGTTTTCGGACTCGGTAAACAACATTCCCGTAAAATTTAGGGTGTTATGATGTTATGCTCTTCTGGTAAGACTCTTTTGCTTTGATGCTCACAACTCAGTGTATTATGAATTTCTGACCTGGCCTATCAAGCTTACGTTCTCGAGCAAAACTGACCAATTTTTTTTCTCTATCTTTAAAATTGATATTGGATTTAAAATTTAAAGATAACGTTAAATTTATCAGTATACTCACGGTCACTCTACGTGGATGATGTTATCACCAAATAGATATCGTTTTGTAAATACAGAATGTGATGTCTAGGCATATTTCAAATTAAAATCATGTTTCTAGTTTCTTTTCAAAGTAAATATTGAGTGGTACCGAGTATTTACCTCTTTTTATTTTTTTTAAATAACTGACATTCAATCAATTCACTATTATATTTCCTATAAAATGCATAATGATTTTTAAACGGAAAGTTCTATTTGTTCAAACACTTTATCAAGTTTTAAATAAATAAATAAACTTTAAAATCGTCCGATTTAAATTAGTTGCATTATTTCTTATGAACTAGATTCGATATAAGGCCGAACGAGAAAAAAACGGCTTTTGATATTGCAACTAAAGAAGAAAGACTTCTAATATTATTTTCAAGGTCTACAAAATAACGAGAACAATATGTGACAAAAAATAATCTTTAACTTCTTTGTACACCTTTATGTTATATTGCTCAATACTTTAATTATGTGGTTAGTTAACTTTTAATCCCTATGCGCATGACCAAGTTAATTAAATCTAAAAATATTCCAGTGACTTGTGATTGAAATAAGGAGTTGCTCAAACAATGTCGAAAATTTGAAAATCCATTTTGAACATGTTGAATATATATTATGCAAATAAAGAGATTTTTTTAATGTATTCGCACGAACTTTTAAACGAAGCAAATCAGTGTTCGTGGACGGGGTGCGCATATTTTAGGTGTCAGACCACCAATTACCCCTATGTGAAAGTAGGCCTACTCGGATCCACAAAAGATGACCATGCAATCCGTTTAATCTTTTCAGGGTCGTCACGTTTGACATAGAAACGGGCATGATATCAAAAGAAACTTGAAAACATTTAAAATTAAAATGTACTGCAAGTAAAAGAGGGACGAAAGATACCAGAGGGACAGTCAAACTCATAAATCGAAAATAATCTGACAACGCCATGGCTAAAAATGAAAAAGACAAACAGACAAACAATAGTACACATGACACAACATAGAAAACTTAAGAATAAGCAACACAAACCCCACAAAAAAACTAGGGGTGATCTCAGGTGCTCCGGAAGGGAAAGCAGATCCTGCTCCACATGTGGCACCCGTCGTGTTGCTCATGAAATTACAAATCCGGTAAATAGTAAACTATAGGAATTAAACACATCAAAGGCCAGACATAATAAAAGTTAACTAATTCTTGTCATAAATTATAATTTAGTATGAATAAAACGAAATAATGTAATGCTGTTTGATATTGAGTTCCATGCGATGTTTTCTTGATAATTTATGCCTCGTACATCACTGCAGGGCAGCCTTTAATGCCTAGCCCAGTTACTCTGAATATCGAGCCAGACAAAGGAAACTTTGATAATTCGTCTAATGTGCACCCATGTCGGCTACATGTTACGAACATGTCGTCATAATCTTTACCGCCAAAACAAAGTGATGTTGTCCTTAGGCCAGGTACTTCGACTGTCTGAATTTGTTTACCTTGAAAAAAAATAATAAACGGTATCATAAGTTTCAGTATGTTTCTAAGTTTTCTATATTCAAATTCAAACTGAGGTCAAAATTTTCGAAGAAAAAAAACTAATATAACAGTGAAATCAAATATTTCCCTGTAAAGAGGCTATTTACCGGCTTCAAAAAACATTTTCCCGTCAGTTTTTATATTATAAAAACACCTATCTCGCTCAGGGAAATTCGAGGGGAACAATAAACTTGCTACTGTCCGAATAGCCAGTAAATAAGATAACTTTTAATAACACACCAAGCATTGCACGCACCTTTCAGATCTTCAAATATTTCACTTATCTACGCAGTATCATGTTTCATTTTTTTTTAACCATTATACTTAAAAATAACAGATGGAAATCGGTGATCACTTTTAAGCTCTCATTGTTTTGCCATTTCTACCAAAATTAAGACAAATAATTTCTGATATTAAATACAAACCTGTCTCAGGATCGAATCGTGTAACCCTGCCACCATAGAAACATGCCACCCATAATTTCCCTTCACTATCAATGGCCATACCATCTGGATATCCTAACGTTTTTTCGGTGTCTGGTGGTAATTGCACAATGACTCGTTGGTTACCTGATAATAAAATGGCATAATTAAGCATATATTATCACATAAATATTGCATACCTTTTTCCAGACATGCTTAGCAAATGCAGTTTATCGTCCTTTTCTTCGTCCTGCTCAGTCGATCCGCCATTTTTCATGGCAGACGTTTATAGTGGTTTCAGGGAAAATAGACAAAACTTGCATTTGATCTAATGTTATAACGTCTAGCCATGTCGGCCATGTTGGTTGATGCGCGAGGTCATTGTACATACATACCCAAATGATGATTGTGATCATGTTTGGTTAAATTGCACTAAGTAGTTTCAGAGACGAAGTAAATAGACGACGGTGACAGACGGTTGATGCCATGTGATGAGAAAGGCTCAAATTGACTAAAGGGCCAGAAGGGCCAGAAGTGCTGAAGACGATACTTCACAATCGTTACGCAGAAAACCAAAGCTTTAGAGACAAAAACCAAATAAAAAACCACGTGTACACTGTTGCTCTCCAGCAGAATGAACAGTGGTGCATGTTCTTTTGTAGTATTCGTAGAGAGTACATTGAAGTAGAAAAGACGGACGTGTCTTCTCTTTATGACGCATGGAACTTATCTGTTGTATTTCCTGACACAGATACCTCACTGGAAAGAGCTATATATATATATTAGTCAAAAAGGACCGTTAGTAATTTCCATTAAAGCCGTAACGGCGGCAACACTTGTAACGAATTCATAGTTAGTTTTCTCGTTTCATTTCTTTAACATTTTTCATTTCGGGGCCTTTTATAGCTGACTATGCGGTATGGGCTTTTTTCATTGTTGAAGACCGTACGGTGAACCATAGTTGTTAATTCCTGTGTCATTTGGTCCATTGTGAAAAGTTGTCAGGCTCATTGGCAATCATACCACATCTTCTTTTTTTATAATCAATAGTATTCAAACTGCTGAAAAAAAAATCATACGTTTCTAGAGTTATTTTCCTATCAAAGGTCGGTGGATCTCTCTTGGCACTCCGGCTTCCTCTGACAGCAACGATATGAAAGTAGCGTTTAACACCAACAAATCAATCACAATCTAGACTGTTATATCTGTAGACGTATTTTAAAACAATTATATGTCCTGCAGCAACGTCAGGTAAAAAATAACAGTGCACAAACAGCACAAGTCTTGAAACCAATTTCTAATGTGCAATTTTCAAAATAAATAATGCAGAACAATTGATAAAAAATTTACCACACATAAAAACCAAGACGCACTGATTTGACAACACGGTTCAATTTAAGAGTTTTTAATGCATTCTTTATTAAGAAAAACAATGAAATACAATTTATGTAAGTTATAACATATCAAGAAAACCTGTAAATACGTTGTGTTTTCTACTTACTTGGGGTACCAGTTTCGATATCATAGTCAAAGGCATAAACACATCTTGGTATAGAATCAATGTAATACATAGTCTTGTTGTCAGCTGACCAGGCCAAACCATTTGAAATGCTCACTTTGTCAAGATGTTTCTTGATAGTACCATCAGTATCGATACAATATAATGAGCCTTGTTCCTTTTCAACAACAGCTACCTGTTTCTCAAGTCCCATTGTACCTTTAATTAAAAATTAGATTTTATTAAGTATATATGTATGATAAGAATACCGCAATTATTCGATCGCTATTGAAAGGGGTCAGTGCACATCCAACGGATTCAGTGTAAAGACGTCATACAGAGTCTGAGTAAAGAATAACCTTGCTAAATGTCAAAATTATATAGAGGCCATAACTACATAACAAAAGATTTATTTATCGACAGCAAAATAAAATAAAATAAATAATGGCAATTACTGGGAATTATCTATTTTACGTCGGCAAGATTGCAGCAGACGAAAATTGGACGAGAAAATAATCTTCTTAAAAAAGTTGAAATAACACCTGAAATAGGTTTGATAAAGGGCTATAAGTTTATTTTGATATACGATAAAGACGGATTGATATCGATTTAATCCCGATGTCTTGAAATTTTAGCTTTTCAAAATACGTCGGCAAGATTGCAGCAGACGAAAATTGGACGAGAAAATAATCTTCTTAAAAAAGTTGAAATAACACCTGAAATAGGTTTGATAAAGGGCTATAAGTTTATTTTGATATACGATAAAGACGGATTGATATCGATTTAATCCCGATGTCTTGAAATTTTAGTTAAAAACGACATTTAAAAACATACAAAAATTTAATGTGCAAATGAATGTCGAATTTAAGTAAACGGTCAGTCAGCTTCGCGCAGCTACACCCCCTCTTTTCAGTGGCGGTTGTCCAATCAGATCAAGTTGTTACCCTGATCTTATCGGACAATTTGGCACATTTCGCTGCGCTGGATTTAACATTCATATATTCAGTGAACAGTAATGATAGCCTCTGATTACCAGGGCTCATCAGTCAACTTCTCGTACCAGACATATTACTTAAATATATTTATATTAGTGGTCTGCCATAATTTGCGGTAGCCACATTATAATTTACATATATATTAAATACAGACATTGATAAATATATTTCAGAGCAAGATTGCCAATTTAAATACATATTATATATCATATATGTTATATTTTATTCAAGATAAAGCTGTGGCCAAATACTGCCAAAACCTTATTATCTATTTGTTATGTTTTGGGCCTCGAGGATAAAAGGATTTAAAATCTACAATTTTAAAGCCCGTTATCCATTGGGTACAAACTCGAAGATTTTAATTTGGGCAGGTGGTGGTTCACTGTTGGGTATTTAACATTTGTGTTGATTAGTTTGATCGCAACCTCGCTTTGGTCTTTTCGAAATACGTCGGCAAGATTGCAGCAGACGAAAATTGGACGAGAAAATAATCTTCTTAAAAAACCCACCACCCTCCCAATGTAAATTAATTTTGTGTTACATGTGTATTTGTTCTGAATGGAAGTAAGAAACCAGATACTGCTTTTAAGTTTATATTTCAGCTTATTTCTGCTAATGGTACTGAGATGGGAGAGTAGGAGACAACTAGTGAACACAATGTAGATGTAAAAGTGGACATTGGCAGAGCACATTTGGCACATTTCGCTGCACTGGATTTACATTCATATATTCAGTGAACAGTAATGATAGCCTCTGATTACCAGGGCTCATCAGTCAACTTTTCGTACCAGACATATTACTTAAATATATTTATATTAGTGGTCTGCCATAATTTGCGGTAGCCACATTATAATTTACATATATATTAAATACAGACATTGATAAATATATTTCAGAGCAAGATTGCCAATTTAAATACATATTATATATCATATATGTTATATTTTATTCAAGATAAAGCTGTGGCCAAATACTGCCAAAACCTTATTATCTATTTGTTATGTTTTGGGCCTCGAGGATAATACAGACTTGATTACAAAGTGTATTTAAACTCTTCTGAAACTACAAAATAAATGCTTATTAAGAAGTTAAATTGCAAAACATAACCGAATCTTCACCTTAAAATATGAATAATAACAAAGTCTCGCCATCAATATATTTCAACGGAAATAACTTGTATGTTAATAGTAGATAGCAACATCAAATTTTTCAATAATATATATAAATGTCACATTTCAATAAAGATGTCAACATTTTCAATTGTATATTTCAACTTTACAATTCAACAAATTTGCATACCTGCCCATATTCTACCCCGTGGATCACATTTTGCATCGTTAAACCTGGTGCTTTTATCCTGGTCAACTTCGTGTAAAACAGTAACTGTTTTGGTACCCCACTCAAGACGAGCGATTGTCTGTCCCAAACCAATAATGACATCCCCTTTCTTTGACGGTATGACGAATCCGATAGTCTTTTCTAGATTGTAAAAAAAAGGAATAGTTATGGAAAAATAAGGAAATCTTTTAATAATGCTTTACAACCTTGTGCATGTAACAAAAACTGACATCTTTTCATAATGGTTTACTGCTTTGTGTAAACATATTATCTTTAAATAATGCTTTTCTGTTTTGTGTAAAAATATTGATATATTTTATTATTGGTTTACTCTTTTTTTTTCAAAAAATAATATCTCGATTATTTAGATTGAAATATTTATGAAGAACTGGACAATGACCGGGGGACGTAACCGCCTTATACTACTTTTGGATTTATATAACGAAATGGAATGTTGGTGCAACCATAATAACAATGCAACGGACCCATTCAAGACAACTCTAAGTAGATTTTAATTTGACGAATATCGATTTGGATGTAAAACGCTTGATCTCATCTAGTGTCATTATGTATCCCTATACTCATTATGCATCTTATGCATTGAATTCTATGGAAATGTGTACCATGTTGAATACATTAACATAATAATCATTACCTAATTTAATTTTTTGAACTCCCCCTGAAGCAGAGTTCCATCGAGATACACTTTTATCTTCTATATCAACATAGTATAGTGTCTGTGAAGCTTCGTCCCAATGAGGTCCTTCACCAATTGTACTACATGCATCCCTAACTGCTACTTCTAACGGCATTTTTAACTAACCTGTTTCCTAGGGTAAACAAATTTGAAAAACGTAATACTTCAGTAACATTTTCATATTGGTAAAAAGTAGATTAATAAAAATACCGAACTCCAAGGAAAATTCAAAACAAAAAGACCCTTTTCAAATGGCAAAATCACATTAAACGAATGGGAAACAGCTGTCATATTCCTAACTGGTATGGGTATTTCCTTATGTAGAAAATGGTGGATACACCTGGTTTCATAGCTAGCTTACCTCTCACTTGTATCTTGTATGACAGTGGCATAGAATTCCATTATATTGACAACCATTTGTGAGCAAAAAAAAACATGCATAAAAGTTTATAAAATGCATCAAAATAAAAATACCTACATATTTACATAGACAATAATAGTGTACGGACTTAACATGAGGTTAATAAGGATGAGGCTTAGAAACGGGGAAATGCGAGGCTGTCGAGCTTTCCCCCGTTTCGGGTCGAAACCTTATATTATCGTTGATATGTCAAGTCAATATACTATTATTGTCTCCATACAGCAATCTAGAAAAACATTTCCAACTGTTGTTTATTGCTTTATTGTTATTTATTTGATTTAAATATTGGATAAAATCCCCCTTTAATAAGGCGTAACATCTGGTGGAGAAATATACAACACAATATGTACATTACCTGCTGTGGAAACCAATCGATGGTGAATGATTTCGTAGAATCGTTTGAGTATGGGCTAAAATATGAACAATAAGCCTGAAACCGTGATAATGATTTATAGATTTTAAACAAAAAATATTAACAAGAGAAATATGTTTTTCCAAACAATTGTAAAAGAAATAAGTTTGAGTTGTTCCCCTCTACAGGTTGAAGCGGTCATCGTGAATATTTAATTATAGTTCCGCCTCTACTATTTGAATATTCATGAGCAAAACGTTATATCTGGGCTGCGTTCAATATCGTAGCAGCTACGTAGTGCTACGTAGATTTTGACTATTGCACGCGTAGATATAGACTAGTTGTTACATAGATATTGATAGCAGCTACGTAGAGGCTACGTAGGTGTTACGATATTGAACTCAACCCGGGTCATGACTGTAGAAATGATTTTTTTTGGAGCCGAGCTATTTCCCCGTTTTGGGCCGAATCCTTATATCGTTAATTGATATGTCAAGTCAAAACACTATTATTGTCTTTATTCTGCAATCTAGAAAAAAACATTTTCTATTGTTGTTGATTGTGTTCTTGTTATTTATTTAATTTAAATGTGAAGAAAAAACCCTCTTTAAAAAGGCTTCATATCCGGCGGAGAAATATACAACACGGAGAAATATACAACACAATGAAATATACAACACAATGAAATATACAACACAATGAAATATAAAACACAATGAAATTAACATTACCAGGGTTGCGTTCAATATCGTAGCGGCTACTTATTAAAGGCTACGTAGATTTATGACTATTGAACGTGTAGCTTTCCTAGCTGCTACATAGATATTGATAGCAGCTAGGCTAGCTACTCGGTCAGTAGACAAAAATCTAAGTAGCACTACGTAGCCGCTACGATGTGCTACGTAGATTTTGACTATTGCACGTGTATAGCTATAGCTAGACTAGTTGTTACATAGATATTGATAGCATGCTACGATATTGAACTCAACCCTGTTGAAACCAATTGATGGGGAGTGAATTCGTTTGAGTATGGACTAAAATATCAACAATAAGCATAAAACATAATGATTTATAGGTTTTAAACAAAAAATATTAACGAGTAAAATGTATTTTCCCAACGGTTGTAAAAGAAATAAGTTTGAGTCGTTCCACGCTTCGTTGTATACATTGGAAACAAGGACAGGTTGGAGATGTTGTCATGAATATTTAAATATAGTCACGGCTTTACTGTTTAAATATTCATGAGGAAAAGTGATATCGAGTCAGTGACTGTATATGACATAGAAATATATAGTCAACGCATTTTGACTACTCAAATGTAACGAGTGCAGTATAGATAGAAATATACAGTCAACGCATTTTGGCTGCTCAAATTAAACGAGTGCAGATCTTAGAACTGTCAGAATAATTTGTCATAGAACTGTTCTAAACTGTCCTAAAACAGTTCTGCCTGTCAAAAACTGTCTAAAAGTTGTCAGGATGACAGTAGATACTGTCCTGGAACAGTTCTCCTGACAGATTTGTTGAGAGGTTAGAAGTGATCTCACTGTATATATATATATATTTTTTATCAAAGTAAAAAGCCATAAACAATTCTTAGTGTACATGTTTCATAGACCCCACCCCTCCCCCGTAACTTATCAAAATGGTTCTCCCTTGTATGTGCGCAAATAGTTATCACCGAAATAAGTTATTGTTCTCAGTGTGTTTGTTTATTAATTTTGCTGTTTTCGAGATGTGGTTTGTTTGCCAATAAGACGACTATCAATTTTACTTTGAATGGAGTTGATGTAAGCTAATGAAAATGTAAAATAATAACCTAACACATATTGCAGCTAAAGACCTAAAGACAACTTCTTAATTACAACATATACACGTGACTGACTTTGGACAAGCTCATCAGGAAACAACTTGGATATTGATTGTGGAAATTATGAAAAAGTAAAACAAAAACTCGGCATAAAATTCAGAAAAAGACAACAACATGGCTTATAAATTCAATCCCTGGACCATTATTTAGTATACAGGGCCTACAAATATTCGTTAAACGTATATGTATTGGTAGTTATGCAACGATAAACAAAATAGCATAATATTGATCTCTCACAAGTAGTCCTTATCAGACTGACTTAATGTTGAGCTTCTGGAGCCTAGGCGGTCCGAAACTCCCGACTACATGTCGCCACATCTACAACTTGTGGACATACATTTTGTACTTCCATTTCCGGATATTTAATTTGCAATAACAGCTTTGAAAGAATAAGAGTAACATAATGTTAATTTTAGATATTTAATTCCGCCAAAACCGGCTCTATAGGAGCCAAAAAGCATTACGCAATGTTAAAAGCAATTGAACAAAGTGCAAAACTACATAGTACTTACTATCTTCTTCTCTCGTGTAAGCTACCTTAATAGTACGAATATACAATATTATCATATAAACTGATTTTGAAATGACCTAGATAACCATTATCCACAATATCGTTATGTCAACAGATAAAGAATCTTGGTGTTCGAGAGTCTTTATACCTAAATTCCTTGTTTTTGACTATCTACAGTGAAGACACAAAAAAAAGATAATGTGATTGCTGCGTTGAAACTTGTGTATACATGAAACGATATCACCATAAGTATTTTTCTCTGCTTAAAAACGCGTGTCGTCTATCCCTCTGTGTTAATTTTCCCTGTCCCGTCCGACCGTCTTGTTCCAGCCTTTTTAATTTTTACCTTTCAATTTGGTTTCCGTGACGTCCACTGCAAACTGTCAACGGGAAACAGCTAGCCGTGGCATTAGTTTTGTTCCACCGCCACACCTTTTGTCCATCTATTATAGTCGTTTTCAGCATAATTGCTAAAACCATATAAAAGTAATAACAATCGTCTCTTAAGACAATAACTCATAACTGCACCTAATTATTTGTAGATCTTCTTATACTGATTATTATGGTGGTTTACAGTTTCATATATTTAAGACGTCTGACAATTTGAATCCGTAAATAAATGGTAAACTTGTATCGTTCGATGTTTTTAGAATTTTGCTAAAGTACGGCGTACGATGACGACAGACTAAGTGATTGCAATAGCCAACTTGCATCAATTTATATAGTAAGTATCAAGAAATAAACAGCTGGGGTGATTATTATGGCCTCGTGTAATACAACAGACACAGCTCTACTTTTAGTCTAAATTGTCAGTTACCTTCACTTTAGTTATTCTGTTTATGCTATGCTATCTTTCTTCTGTTACCTATTCCAACATCGGACTCGGGAATCTTTTTATCTGAGTTTAATTGTGAGTATTGGTGTGTGTTTGTTTATTCCACCGGTTGGCTAGAGGTATAGGGAGATGATTGAGACCTCACAAAACATGTTTAACCCTGCCGCATGTTTTCGCCTGTCCAAAGTCAGGAACCTCTAGTCTTTGTAAGTCTTGTGAATTTTCGTTTTATATTATGGGTTATTTATATTGTTAGGAGTTAGGTCTGGCGTCTATTCCGCTGAACTAGTATACTTAATTGTTAAGGGGACAGCTAAATTTAAAGACCACGTCCGGTTGCGGGATTTTTTCTAGCTGCGTTGAAGACCAAATGGTGGCATTGGGCTGTTTTCTGATCTTTGGTCGGGGTTTTCTCTCTTCCACACACTGCCCGTGTTCATTCTCAGTTCTATAAAATGTATTGCTTACAACTTTTTCTGAGTGTTTTCCAAAGAATACCTAGGTTCAATTTGTGTATAGTTTTTGTTTAATTATGAGCATTTTTTAGTCTTTGGGGAAATGTTTTTAAATGAACATTTTTTTCTGAACATGTGTCTCTGTCTGTCTTCAGTGTACCATTACACCAAATATACCTTTTTTGTAAGCAATCATAATCACTGATTTCGATGCTAGAAACAATTGAGGTTATAAAAAAACCCATATCAAAAATATAATGCCCATTCAAACTGTTATGATCCAAACGGTTATGCTATATCTTGAGTTTCACACAAAGCAGTACCCCGCAAGGATACGAATATGTAATTATAATGACTATAATGATACGAACTATTGAAATTGACTTGTTAATATATGGTTAACATAATGTTTTCAACTATCCTTCAAACTGAACTGCAGGATTTCCTTTCGCTCCAAGATCAGTCACTTTAAACACAGATCCAGACAATGGATACTTTGATAACTCTTCTTCAGGGCATCCGTGTCGACTGCATGTGACGAACATCTCGTCGTAATCTGTACCTCCAAAACAGCAAGATGAGGTTCTGTGTGCTGGCATGTGGATTACACTTACACTTTTACCTTTAAAGAATAATGCATCCTAAACTATAAAAGCATAACAATTCTTCAGTGGACCGTGAAATTGGGGCCAAAATTTAATTATGTTTAAATTGGTAATATAAGCAAGGGTAGGATAAGTGCTTTCATTTTTATCAATTAAATGATATTTGGATGGATCTTTACTGAGTTAGGTTTATAACATTACAGAACCAAGTCCGCTTTAAAATGGGTTCAATTGGTGCCCATGGGAATACATATAAGACGTCAATACACTTTATTACTGAAACGTATACCTATAATATTAGTTACATAGTGTGCTAGTGACCTAATACGGTATATATGGGGTCAGTAAATTCCATATGGGGTGAGAGCGAAGCTCGAATCCCCATATGGAATTTACTGACCCCATATATACCGTATTACGTCACTAGCACACTATGTAACGAATTTATCTTACCGACTATCTGAACGTGTGAAATTAAGACTAGTGATTCTCAAAATGAGAAAGTCTTAAATACTGTTAGCATTAAGAAAATACTACCATTGATCCTACAAAAACAGATGCCAACAATAACGACTTGTAAGGTTTAAATGTGTTTTATGAATTTATTTCAATCTTAATCATCAATTTCTTCGTCTGTTGGAACTTTTAATTTTTTTTCTCAGTACCGTTTTGTTTTTATAAAGGGACATAACACCATTACTAAACTGTATGAAATAAGCCCAGCCCCCTTCTTACCTAATATGGAATATAAAGGGACGTAAATCCACTACTAACCGTGTATGAGATAAGCCCCGCCTCCCTACTAACCTAATATCAAATATACACGGTTTGCACGCGGACGCTTTTAACCAATCATATTCCTGGAAATGTATAGGAGGTAAGATAAATATATATACATAATCAATGCAATAATTTAAATCTTTAATCAAAATTTAATAAATATCATTCTTTCGTAGTTTTAGTTTTCATTATTGTAAGGTTTTTTTAACATGATATGTGGATAACTTTTCGTTGGGTGCTAGTATTTGTTTCTTATGTGTTTCTTAATATTAAAGAGTTCGTATTGTTCTATAGTGTGCTTTTTATTTTGATTTCCTATATAATTGTTTCTTCCCTTACTTCATAATTTTTCTACAAACCTGTGTCAGGATCGAATTGAACAACTCGTCCACCAAAGAAAAAAGCAACCCATAATTTTCCATCAGTGTCTATAGTCATACCATCAGGGACTCCTAGTATACTCTCTGTTCCTGGTTCAAATTTGATCAGTGTCTGTTGGTTTTCTATAACAGAGATACATGACTACTTGTTATAATACTTAATTGCCATTTTTGACAATAACTCCATACTTGGAAAAGGTCACATGGGTGGGTGTGTTACAATAATCGAAAACGTAGCTTCCTTTAAACTTGTTTTTACTCATATCGACCGTTTACTTAATTTGAATTATAACTGGATTGCAAATCTGGCTAATTACTGACACAGAAATGCATACCTGCCAACTTTTCAAAATGCCCATGGGGGTTTTGCGTGCAAGATGGCTGACATAGTCCTAAAAAACCTTGAAGGGGGCCTTCAAATACACTCTATTGTTGTTTTTTGGCTTGTTCATACTTTATAAGCCTAATGTCATTGTAAAATTAATTGTTTTGTTTAAAATTGTGGACAAAATTGCTCTTTCAAAATTTCAATTTGGGAGCCTCCATGGGGGAAATCCCCCACAAATAGTGACAGTTGGCAGGTATGGAAATTGTGCCTTGCAAAATGTATCGTAAGCGAAGAAATGTATGCCCAATTTTCAGGGAGTATTTTAGGGGACGACTATTTGTTTTATTCTGGTGAACCTAAAGATATCGGCATCATTAATTAATATGAGTATATGAGTTACATTTAGGTAGCCTTTGGGGTTTTTAACTTTGGCAAAATTCTCAATGTACCAAATTTTAATCCGCCCTATGGAGTTGATGAATAATGGCATGGCCAATTTGGTTCGTTTAACCTAGAGCAAACACATAAGGAATTAGAATTCGGTCATCTGAACAACAAAAACGAATTCTAAATGTGCAATAGTTGCAATACTTCGCTCAAGCATGTGCAATCGAACTGTAAGGCTAACTCTATGAAATGCGAACGAAATAATATCGCATGACTCTTTCTATGCAAACTAACTCTTTTCCTAAGTCAGGAACCTGTTATTCGGTGGATGTCGTTTGTTTGTGTGGTTCATAAGTGTTTTTCGTTTTTTTATATACTAAGTAGATAAGGCCGTCGGTTTTCCTGTTTTAATGGTTTTACACTCACTACTGTCGTTTTGGGGTCCTTTACAGCTTGTTGTTCGGTGTGAGCCAAGGCTCTGTGTTGAAGGCCGCTTTTTTTACCTCTGATTGTTTCCTTTTTACACATTTAGACTTGGATTGATAGTCGTCTCATTGGTACTTACACCACATCGTCTTATATCTATTAACAGCAACACATTAATCTAGCAAACGTGTCAAACCATTTATATTAGACATAAAACGACCTTCATACTGCTACATGCCATCCGTTTTTAATACGCATGTATAGTCTGTGTGTAGCTTATATTATTTTGAACTTCTTGGGCGTAAACGCACTGAAAAATTCATAACATGCAATTTACAACAAAAGTTCTCATAAAACATGCACTTTATATTTTAAGAGATATAAATCTTGGTAGGTGAAGTGCAAATAAATTGTTTTTAACAACATATTCCAACATTTGTTCATAAGTTAAAAGACTGACAGGATCAGGCTTTCTTTCAGCAGAAGATGTTTATGATAACAACTTTGAACCAGATGCTCCGCAGTGCGCAGCTTTATACGACCGCAGAGGTTGAACCCTGAACGGTTGGGGCAAGTATGGACACAACATTCAAGCTGGATTCAGCTCTAAATTTGGATTGTGATTAAATAGTTGACACAGCATAGGTTTCTGACACAGAATGAATGTGGTCTAATGAACTTAAAACAAAATGTTTGCCTTTGAGCAATTCACTATGCTGTTGAATATTAATCCTCTCAAAAAAATGTTTGAAGAAATTTTCTTTTTATTTATGAAATCTGAAAGGAAAAAAATTGACCCTCCAATTTTTTTTTCACATCCCCCTTTCCCTTATTTCAAAACTGATCTCAATTCAAATTTCTAATGAAGTTTGCAACAATAACTACTCATTTAAATACATCATAAAATATTAAAATGTAAAAAAAGTACTTGTTATCACTGAATGGTAAAGATTGTTTTAATCTATCAGTTGGTAGTAAAAGTGAATATACATTGTATATTGTATAAAACAATGATTTAAGTTGATTCAACTACTATTCTGGACAAAGAAAGATAACTCCAATTGAAATCCAATTGGAATTTCTTGCTATTGCACAATATTGTGCAATTAGATATTTCTTGCTATTGTGCAATACTGTGCAATTGAAAATATTTGCTATTGCACAATACTGTGCAATTGAAGATTTCTTGCTATTGCACAATACTGTGCAATTGAAGATTTCTTGCTATTGCCGAATACTGTGCAATTGAAAATTTCTTGCTATTGCACAATACTTAATATAATAATTTTGGATCCTGATTTGGACCAACTTGAAAACTGGGTCCATAATCAAAAATCTAAGTACATGTTTAGATTCAGCATATCAAAGAGGCCCAAGAATTCAATTTTTGTTAAAATCAAACTTAGTTTAATTTTGGACCCTTTGGACGTTAATGTAAACCAATTTTAAAACGGGACCAAAAATTAAGAATCTACATACACAGTTAGATTTGGCATATCAAAGAACCCCAATTATTCAATTTTTGATGAAATCAAACAAAGTTTAATTTTGGACCAACTTGAAAACTGGGCCAATAATAAAAAATCTAAGTACATTTTTAGATTCAGCATATCAAAGAACCCAAAGGATTTACATTTTTGTTAAAATCAAACTAAGTTTAATTTTGGACCCTTTGGACCTTAATGTAGACCAATTTGAAAACGGGACCAAAAATTAAGAATCTACATACACAGTTAGATTCGGCATATCAAAGAACCCCAATTATTCAATTTTTGATAAAATCAAACAAAGTTTAAATCTGGACCCTTTGGGCCCTTTATTCCTAAACTGTTGGGACCAAAACTCCCAAAATCAATACCAACCTTCCTTTTATGGTCATAAACCTTGTGTTTAAATTTCATAGATTTCTATTTACTTATACTAAAGTTATGGTGCGAAAACCAAGAAAAATGCTTATTTGGGTCCCTTTTTGGCCCCTAATTCCTAAACTGTTGGGACCAAAACTCCCAAAATCAATACCAACCTTCCTTTTGTGGTCATAAACATTGTGTTTAAATTTCATTGATTTCTATTTACTTAAACTAAAGTTATTGTGCGAAAACCAAGAATAATGCTTATTTGGGCCCTTTTTTGGCCCCTTATTCCTAAACTGTTGGAACCAAAACTCCCAAAATCAATCCCAACCTTTCTTTTGTGGTCATAAACCTTATGTCAAAATTTCATAGATTTCTATTTACTTAAACTAAAGTTATAGTGCGAAAACCAAGAAAATGCTTATTTGGGCCCTTTTTGGCCCCTAATTCCTAAAATGTTGGGACTAAAACTCCCAAAATCAATCCCAACCTTCCTTTTGTGGTCATAAACCTTGTGTTAAAATTTTATAGATTTCTATTCACTTTTACTAAAGTTAGAGTGCGAAAACTAAAAGTATTCGGACGACGACGACGCCGACGCCGCCGCCGACGACGACGACGACGACGACGACGCAGACGACGATGCCAACGTGATAGCAATATACGACGAAATTTTTTTTCAAATTTTGCGGTCGTATAAAAATGAAGCATGTCTTAATTTAGAAAGTTTATGATACCTATAATTAGAAAATCTACTTAATTAAACATTTTAGAACTAAATTTATTTTAAAGTTAATTATAATTTCTTTAATCATTTGGTGTGACTTATATAAAAATAATATTCTGAAGGTTAAATCAAGACCACAAGGAGAAGAAGGACATATAGCCAAGAAAACTCAAAAGAACGAAAGACTAACAACGGTTCAGGAGAAGTAAAAAACACGAAAATAAGGCGATGACAAATTTTACCTTCTTTATTGGGCATTACAGTATATATATAGAAACTTATCAGTACAAACATACGCGCATACGTACATGTAAAGGGCACTTATTTTGGTTATCTGTTTCAATGTTTAACAAGACTTTATCATCAACACAAATAAAATAACTGACAATACCAGAGTACAACAAAAATTAAACACAAAAAAGGAACTACAAATACACATCTATTTTGGTATGCTCTTTTCATAAGAATACACAATGTGCTTTCAAAATATTATAAAACCAAAAAATGAAATTCATAATCTTTATTAAATTTGCACATTCACCCCTGTGACAGTGTCGTATAGATTGTATGATAATTATATAATATGTATATAGTACTATCTACTTATAGTTACATTAAATAGATGTATGTTTCATTATAATACGTTATTTTGATTGGCTACACTGCAATCTCGCGTTATTCCTTAATCAACTTCATTACACAATAAAATTTATCATTGAAATAAAAACTTGATAAAAATCGTGTTTTCATGATCCTAGCTTACAAATGTAAGTATTGAATGCTTCTTTTTGTAACTTCATAGGGTTGTAAAAGCGTTGACCGTGCTCACATTTTTAGAATCATCGAAGTGCTTCCTTCCGCCCTTCTTACAAAATGTACTTCGTTCAACGGTTTTACATGCAAATGAAGTTACAAAAAGAAGCATTCAATTCACAAATAACACTACATCTTATTTCGATATAAATTATCAAGTATTTTTTTCGGCAGTAAATGAAGGATATTCAAGTACGTACTCTCTTTCCAAAAAGCATGACTGATATACCCGTTATCAAATTTACTTACTGATAGTTCCACTGTTTAAGTCATAGTCGAACACATAAATACATCTTGGGATGGAGTCGATGAAGTACATGGACTTGTTGTCAGCTGACCAAGCTAACCCATTAGCACAGTCCAGGTTTTCTAAATGCTTTTTGACAGATCCGTCCGTGTCGAATGAATACAAAGAACCTTGACCTTTCTCTATAATACCTGGTGGATTTTCCATGCCCACTGTACCTATAAAGAATAGTTGTGATGTTAAAGTGTACTTCAACCGTATGCCATATGTGATAAACCATATTGTTATAGGACTAAATATAAATCCGCGATGAGAAGTAGACTAATAAAGAATCTGAACATGTTACTCATATATATTTATTAATGGAAGCTATGCACTGAGGCAATTTGTAATGTTGGCATTTTCCCCAAAGAAGCAAGTTTTGAAAACTTGATGCCAATATATATATTTTTGATTCCTAATATCGGAAATAGTCATGTTTTGTTAAAAACGTACAATGGGTAATTTGTTAGAAATATAAATTACACTGCGATATAAGTAACTGCCTTTGTCTTTATCTTATGCTGAACCCAATCAGTTACTAGTACTAACCTGCCCATAACCGACCTCGGGCATCACATTTTCCATCATTAAATCTGGTCTGTTTATCCTGATCCACTTCATGTAAAACAGTGACTTTCTTGCTATCCCAATCAAGACGAGAGATTGTTTGTCCCAAACCAACTATAACACCACCCTTTTTTGACGGTATTACAAATCCTATTGTTTTGTCTGTAAATATAATTATAAAACCATTATATACTAGTATCATGTATTGATCTTTCGCAATGAAACATTTACAGTGTGCAATACTAGTGAGCAGAATTTTCTTGAAAAAATGAATTCTCATTATTGAAAATATAATCTCTTACGGTTTCTTAAAAACAGGCTTTTAGTCTAAGTATTGCTGTCTCATTGGTGAATATACTATATATCACCTCTCGTTCTTATTAAAATATTCCATTACTAATCTAAAAATTAATCGTACAGAGTTTTCTCCCTTAAAAGTAGAAAATAATCCGCCTTTTCCTTTTCACATACAATTCTAGTGAAAAAACAAACATCTAAATGTAATTTCTTGGCAAAGACAAATATCGCTTAGTTAACATCCTGAAATTCTAAGTGAAAAATTTCAAATCCGCAAAAAGTGCTCGAGTAAATTTTTCCTCATTTTGACTTTAGTACTTTGACAAACCGTTTGAGCGATTCGTGGCATACCTAATGTAATCTTCTGTACTTCCTTTGTAACGGAGTTCCATCGAAAAACACTGTTAGCATATATGTCTACATAGTACAGAGTTTTGGAAGCTTCATCCCAGTGAGGACCTTCTCCTACTGTGACACATGCATCTTTGACTACAATTTCTACGGGCATTTCTTTCCCTGTAATTTAGTAAAACAAAAAGTAATATAGTAAAAGGTAACTCATTTTGATTGATCTCAGAAATGCAATGCATAATGTAAAAGTCACGTTAATACTTTCCCCAACTCGGAAGATGATTTTTACATTGATAATACATGTCTCCATGTCCTGAATATGCATGAAATAGTTGCCACTGGACGTTGTGCAAATACACAACAACAAATCAACCAATATATCTTTTTGGTTTTATGATGAAAGCATTAGATAGCTTTTAATTGTTGTTTTTTTTCGTATAAGGGAGCAGTTATTTGCATTTTCTTCTCTCAGTTCGTCATAAAAATGAGATGCTAAATGTTGTCCTAGGCAGTTGCCTTCACACTGATAATAAATCAAATAAGATCTCAAAAATGAAAAGAACAAAGGCAACAAAAGATTCACGAAGGCACTCAGCACAATAAAAGATTTTTTTATTTTCTTTGTTTATAAAGTTTTAATAATAAATAGTGAATGCATTCCATAATGGCATTTTATATTCTTACGTTTGTTTTCTTTAATTACTTATATTTTTGGTAAAATTAAATGTCTTGTTTGCCTGACAAAAGCATATTTTTGAAAAAAGTTAAAAAAAAAAAAAACAACCAAAAATACAAGCATGGCTCAAATTGCGCAACCAAAAACATTATTGACAGTGACGGTAATATTTGATGACTCTACACTTTTGGCAAATATGATTGCATCTATTTTAATTGTATCTTCCCATTTTTTAACCCCACTTACCTAAACTATATTACGTCATGTCATCGTTATCAGTCACGCAGAAGTTTATCAAACACCTTATCAGTACTGAGTCAGACCACGATCTAACGTTAAATCTACTTTTTGAGGTATATAATAAAGTGTATTGTTGTCTCGGGTTGATACGATTGTGATATTGGAGAAGTCGTATGATTTTCTCAATTAATTTTACGGATTCCAATTTTAACGTGAAAAAAAACGACCTTCTTTTAGATATTTTGTTATAGGTCTTGTAGAAAGATGCTAGTGCAAAAATAAAGAGAGGCGAAAATATAAAATGGACATGTGATCACAAGGTGTTACATAGTATTGTTACAAAAGTACAGTAACGCCTGTAAAAATGATCGAATTCAAATGGCAGTACTGTATGGTCAACTAAAAATGATGGCAAACAATTCTTCCAAACTATATAAGAGCTTCATGTTAAACGGACTTCTAAAGATGAGTTGCCTTCATATATTCAAGGTGTTTTTGTCACAATACTAAACAAGAATGTGTTCTTAGTAAACGGGTGCCCCGCTCGCACGCACTTTCATTTAATTAACCAATGAGACAACTCTCCACAAGAGACCAAATGACACAGAAATTAACAACTATAGGTCACCTTACGGCCTTCAACAATGAGATTGATTGGACTTCAACTTCATCAAAATCTACCTTGACCAAATCTTTACACTGAAGTGGGACAGACGGACGGACTGACAGACGCAAGACCGAAAAACATAATGCCCCTAGTTTGGGCATAAAAATGTCATCAAAGTGCTTTAACTCCTGTAAATATGGTTGGATAAGAACTCTGGATTAAAATGTTCACCACGCATACGTGATACATGATGACCTCCAATTCTACAATATATATGCATACGAAAGCTTTCAGTAAAACGGTCTTGACTTAGGTTCAGACTTTGTGTAAATGGCACAATACTAAAATAAAAGTGCCATTACTTCCATAAACATGGTAAAATCAAAATGATTGTAGAATATGGTCAACTACACAAAATGGCAAACAATCCTCCTGAGTATGAGAGAGTTGCGTTCACAAGCATGTTATTGTTACAATACTAAAACAAAAATTGTCTTTCTTTTGTACGATTACAGTTAAAGCTTTGGTTTAAACATATTTATTTATAGTGGTGTGGGAAACAAGTTCTTGCAACTTATACTAACCCCTTTCCACTTTGCGGTTGCGAGTGCTGCCTGGTAGCGGCATTAGTCTTTTCTTTTTCGAAATCTAAAAGGGTGTCTTTTCGTGCAAGAGATCGCTCTCTCTCTTGACACGGGTCAGCCTTTTATCCCCCCCTTCCGATGGACTATCATCATTTCCCAAGACCATACTCGCAAATGGTTTCAAGAAAGAGCCGAAATTTCAGTCCCTGATTGGATCGAACCAGCAACTTTTGTGATAGAAGTCAATCTATTTTTGATTTTTTTTAAAAATCTAATGACATAAAAATATCGGCATTGCTATTTTAAAATAATTGTACAGATCAAAAATAAAATATTATTAATAGCGTATTTGTATGCATTGTCCTCTTCAACTGACTTGTATATGTCTTCTTTTAGTTGTGTAATACAGCAAATGACACCTCATGCACTTTGTAAAATTCCACATGTCTAAATGTAGTTTTATTTACTTTTTTGGAAATTTATGATTATAAAAGTGGTAAACAAGATTTTTTATTGGACTGCTCGACAATAATTTTCAGTTAGTGCATGAACATACTTCATGTAGTTTGAAAAGAGGAGGGGAAGTTTTTCTTAACACATCCCTTATTAATCCCCACAAAAATAACAAACGCTGAAATGTCTCTCATGTATCAAAATACGTTGAAATTATCTTACACCGTATACCAAACATGAATATTAACTTGAAACCCCCACTGCTAAAAAACAATATTGAAATTAAAACATCTATTTTCCCCATGTGGTTAGTATCTATATTTCATTACGACCATGGAAATCATCCTATATATTTACAATGACAGTCCCCTCCCCAAATTAAAGAGAATATAACTTCTGAAAAATTTAGTTATATATATACGTTTTTTTTTCTCCCAAATCCTCTATAAAGTTTAAAAGATTTTTTCCTTAAGTTTCATGTGAACCTTTTTAATTTGCTAATCAGAATCAAAGATTGACTCTTGGGGTCATACTTTTCACCTGATCGGCACCAAATAAGGATCATTGGTAGACGATCATCCATGCCTCCCTTGAATGTTTGGTTAAAATTCCAAAGAGGTTTAAGACAAAATTGTAAAAAATCTAGGATTTATCATACAGTGGTTCGAAAGGGAACAGTGTGTCATAATGCTGTAATGTTTGCCATCTAATTACAACTGTAAGATTAAAAGAGGACCGTGTGTACAAGATCATCCAACTAAAATGGTAAAACATTTTGCCTTGCCGTTTCAGGGGAGAATATTTTCAAAATTGGTATTAAGGTATCAAAGTTTGTTTCTGGAGGATTGCCAGTACCTATAAGAAAATACAACATTACTCATACCGACAGAAAAGTATAATATTATGTTATATATTGCCCCTGTTTACTATATTTTGATAACCATTAATAAGGACTTAATAAATTGCGTCCAACGAATATGTATTTAAAAGAATGTTGTGCGTTTATATATACTATAAACTGTTATAAAAGAATGTTGTGCTTTTATTTACACTATAAACTATAAACACCTAGACATCTGACAACCTTGTCTTTCATATATATAGTCTGTTTGGGAATTCATTTTTTGGTTAAAAGAAAGACTATATATCTTTTGTCGTTACATGGATAACAACATAACAAAAATATTTCCACATACCATCATTAGACATTATATTGTAAAGGTGAAGCTGTACTCGGACAGCACCTCATCAGTAAACTAGAGGATACAAAAAAATATAATACCATCATTACCGGATATCGGTTGTGTAGATTCAATACGTAACACACACCTGATTTTCGGCGTGAGCGGTAGGTAAGTCAATAATAAATTATTATTGTTAATAGCACTTCTATGGTAATGATTTTTTTTAGCGCATTGCTAATGCAATAGGCTATGGGACTGTCAAATATGCCATACCAAGGACTCTAGTCGTGCATTCGCGTGTTGTCTAAATAAAAATATCAATTGTAGCAAATGTTTATAAATTTATTAGATCGTCACTATGAAAGTACGTAGAATATAGTCGCATATCTTGTTTAACCTTCTTACAAAAAAACCTCATCATTTCTGTTGTTTCATATAATTGTAATATACAGATTTGGTCAATAAACATGTTTTTGCCTTCGTGAAGACAGACCGGGCAAACACTGTCGGCAGATCTTGGCAACCATTAACAATAATATACGGATTGAACGACAAGCATCATTGTGTTCCATTTATATGTTGACTATTATGAATAAGAGGCATACTAGTATATGCCAAACAAGGGTTCAATTGAAATCATAAAAAAATCAACGACGTTAACCATTGGTACTGTAACTTGAAAGCACAGTTCGTGATAATAACCAGGGCATTCAAAATAAAGCAATATCAAACACTAATAATGGAAAGAAAAATCCTTGGACAAACCCCAAAAAGTAATTAAGAACTAGGCAAAGTGATGCCCCCACACTCTACTCTGAAGTAGCTGTATTATAACAAAATTAATTTAGGACTTTCTTTGAGATATTATTGTGTCTGGGGATCAGCGAGAGACACAATTGATGCCCCGCAAATGTAAAATTTTATTTTAAATAACTATATAACATTAAACGCTTATTCCCCAAAGATGAGAAACTTCAACTATATCTCCCAAAAGAGCAAATATTAATATAAATCAAAACCCTGGCCACATGCACACCTTCAATATAGTATGTTCAAACAGCCAGCAAAGTGAACTCTTACTAGGATTTAAACTGTAGGAGGAGTTATCTGGAAACGCACCTCTTGTGCAAGTAAATACTCTAAAAAGTGACAAAGTTCAACTATCTCCCAAAAGAGCAAATATTAATAAAAATAAAAATCCCGACTACATGCACACCTTCTATATGTACAAACAGACAGCAAAGTGAAAACTTCTTAGGATTCAAACTGTAACTGAGGAGTTAAGCTGAATAACTATATATACCCATAATGGGACGGACGGACGGACAAGGTTAAACTTTAACTTGCGGGGGCTTTAAAAAAATAAACAAAATTGTAGGTGCACAATGTCAATGGTATACATTAAAAGGTAGAGATCTTTTTAATAAGCTTTGATAAAACGTTTAGGAAGAATTACGTTTGCAAATGGATATCGCAGATTAAACAATGGTGTATATATTTCATAAATTGCTAAGGGATAACCTCAATACAAACCAAAGAAAGAGGGAGAAGGAGGAATGGACACCTGAAGGAAAGAATTGAGAAGGGACAGGATTGATCCCCTCCGTTAATGTGAAGGAGGATGAACATTGGGCACATATAAAATGTGGCGGGAATAAACACGCGTAACAGTACAACAAGTATTGTAAAAGTACCCCAAAGAGGAGAAAACGCAAATGTATTTGCCAACCCTAAGAACTTTTAAAAGTTGATTTTATGAGCTTTCTATACAAATTAGCATATAATATTTTGACAGAATTTATTTGGTATTTTGTTTCCAGAATTCATTATTTTTTTCGATTTTCAGTTAAATCATTCTTAGAGTCAAAGTTGTATGCAAAATTTTGAGAAAACTTGTGACATTGCAGGTTATATGTAAATTGATTTTAAATAAAAGTCACACTATATGCCGACCGTGCGAGGGCTGTATAGCCAGTCAAGGTCGTTAAACACCACCACATATATCACACTATACGAATAAAGAATGGCCAGCTGAGGACTACAACCGGGTGTGGGATTTTCTTGCTGCATGCGTTATTAAAGACCCATATTAGTGGCCGTTGGTTGTTTTATATGCACTTTGGTCAGGTTGTTGTCTCTTTGACATATTCACCATTTCACTCTAATTTTATCAATGGTATGAAATCCAAAGTTTGTGTCACGTATATGTGCTTGTTTTCCCAAACTCTAACGCATAGAAAGATAAGAAGATGTGATATGATTGCCAATAAGACAACTTTCATGCATAACGTCATGGTTTCCTCAGATTGTAGATCACGTCTTTAAACAAGACCCACGTCATTCAGTCTACCGTGAATATGATTTAAAAAAAAACTTATGATTCGAAGTCATTGATGATATAAAAAAAAAAAGATTGCCAATGAGACAACTCTCCACAAAATACCAAATGACACAGAAATAAACAACTGTATGTCACTGTACAACCTTTAGCAATGAGCAAAGCCCATACCGCATAGTCAGCTATAAAAGGCCCCAAAGCGACAATGTAACACGAGTCGTTTGTAGACGAAAAGCGCATCTGGCGTACACAATTTTAAATCCTTGTATCTATAATAATTTAATTATATTTATTTTTTATGAAATTGACTGACCAGAGAGAAAAAAACGTGGTCACAATCGAAGTAACCCATTCAAATCACTCGAAAAAAAACCACCCAGCCAGACACTTTACCTAGTATGAAAACTGGTAGGTTAATCTGTCGCAGATCCGGGTGGGCATGTTCTGTAGAATTCAACCTTGCAAAGATCTTACGCTAATACAAAATGTCTACATCAGAAATAGCGAATCCGTACTCATGTGTACTTCAATTTAACCACTTAGCTTAGAGATGGACAACGCATGAATCGTGCGTGTAAAGTTATTTAAACTGAAGGAAAAGAATGTGAACATTGAAAGTGAAACAAAGGTAGATAATTTGATTGCATGACTGATTCGATCCACAAAAAAAAACATTCTTATACAGGTAAAACGATGATAAAAATATATTTTTAATCTATAATATAGAATTAAACAGACCTTTAGTAAAATCCAATTGCACGAGTTCGTTTAATCTATCTATATCTATATTTTTGTTTACATCGCTTATATGGTCAACTAAGGACATCGGAGGTCAACTCGATAGTTAATCAGATGGCGTCTAGACTAAATTACACACGACACGGAGCTACATATTATAGAGCCCATGCCCTATAAATTGTTTATTTTAGACTTTTAATAGTTATGGTTAATGTTTTACATTGTTATAAATCAAATTTGACAATTTGAATCAAATAGGTGAACATGAATTTGACAGCTAGTGCCCCTTTAAGTGCGTTCTATGCATTTGATTTGCAATGAATACCTCTATTTCACTATCAGTTTTTATTGATTGCATCTCTGGAAAAAATAAATGCTAGTTACAAAAAATAAAGAAATGTGTATTATAATTGTCAATTAGACCAAGGATATCAACCTTACACTAGATTCCAATATCATCAGTGAGAAAAACATTGTCAAACTTGCTCTGACTTCTGGCAACCTCTTTCAGCACGTCTTGCTTAATCAGGTTACCACAGCAATTCATAATTAAATGTCCGTCAGACGACAGAGCAATCCCGAACTGTAAAAAACCTATATCGTAATGGGACGAGCTTAACTGTGACATGTTCGCTTGAGCAGGCTCAAGCCTTCCCCTTATATGTGACAGTGGTGCAACAGCACAACACAATAACAATTAAAGATCACCCGAGTTTTTTCCGGGTTGCTCAGTCTTTTTAAAAGCCTAAAAGTGCTCACAATTTTTCGGAAAGCTATTTGAAATCTGTACTTAACCCAATGATCAAACATAACTAAAATATAAATCAGTACATCTCCAATTAGAGCAGTCGCGTGCCGCTCTTCTAGGTTTATACTCATCTTCACCAAGGATTTGTATAGTAAAACACCAATGCCACATTATAGTTAACTGTGACTTTAGGCGGTAGAATTCACGACAAAAATTTCATATTTGTTGACCATGTATTGCGGACATACTTTTTTCTTATTTATGCAGTATCACGCCACAAAAAAAAATTAAAAAATTAAATAGCCAAATGATGAAAAGAAAATATGAAATGACAAATGTACCCACACAAGAGACAGATTATTCGGTCTAATATATTGCGTGCATGTTCATACGTGACAAAAGCGGGCAGAGTGTTTCATAGCCTGTGATCCTGGATCACTGTCAGTCTACAGTAGACGAAGTATTAAATTGGGTTAAGATGTCAGTCTAACGGTGTTTCATTCTCAATACACGATGCATCGGATTTAACGTCCCAATTCTGATTGAATGATTGATTGGTTGATTGATTGGTTGATTGATTGATTGATTGATTGATTGATTGATTGATTGATTGATTGATTGATGATTGATTGATTGATTGATTGAATGATTGATTGATTGAGTTGATTGCACCAAGGATATTCTATACAAATCCTCGATTTACGGGGCGCCGAATGGGACTCATACAAAATTATCTTTCAGTGGACAAAAGTTACTTTTGTCATGACGAAATTCATTTTTGTATCACAGACTTGACTTTTGTTACCCAATTTGAAAATTGGGCGACAAAAGTCAATTTTGTATGCAAATTAGTTAAGTTTGGATTCTGTGAACTAATTTGCATACAAAATCGACTGCTGTAAGACAAAATTGACTTTTGTGAGACAAAAATTAATTGACTTTTGTGAGACAAAATTGACAAAATTGAATTTTGTCTGACAAAAGTCAATTTTGTCGCACAAAAGTCAATTTTGTCGTCACAAAATTGACTTTTGTGAAACAAAATTGACAAAATTGAATTTGTCGTCACACAATTGACAAAATTCAATTTTGTCTAACAAAAGTCAATTTTGAATCACAAAAGTCAACTTTGTCTCACAAAATTGAATCTTGTCTCACACAATTGACTTTTGTGTTTTAATTTCAATATCAGGTAACAAAAGTCAATTTTGTATGCAAATAAGAAACTTATATTTGCATACCCTTTTGACAAAAGAAGTGTGTTTTGTATTTTATTTTACTACGAATATAAATTGATTATTCGTGCTATTGCAATAAGTTCGACGATGATAACTTATCAGAGGTCCTAATGGGAGATTCATTCATTACTTATTTTCAATATACAGTCAGATAAAAAAAAAAGTTCCGCCTGGACCGTTCTATCGTAAATCCCGTCCTGACCCCCATGTAGTTAGCATTCGCTTTTTTGAAATTTATGATTAAATTAATTTGCATCTTTTAGAAAAAAATCAAAAAATGTTATAATATCAAGAGTATAAAATAATAGATTTAGTGTAATATTTAAAATAAACTTACTTAATTTGGTGATATATTATGTGTATATTCATCCGCTTGTTGCTAAAATAAGCACTTCCGTCAGTATTAAAGTTCATTTCCGCTGAACATTGCGTGAACATTGGATGGTGTGCAAGAACAGAAACGACTAACGTCAAACAGGGTTGTGTGGGAATATCTTGAAGGGATTGAATTTTTCACTAAGGTCTACATACAGTAGACAAAATTACGCCGAAAAAGGTTTCAGTTGGTTGTGAGGCGTCAGTCCAGGTAAAAAAATAATCTTAGAAATAAGCTGATAACCTGACACTTTATTTCTTAAACATGTGACATTTGCATGATCAACTTTATACACGTTAGATGTCAGTTTTAAAATTCCTTGTACGAACTCAGCCTTTTAGTTTACTTGAAATATAAAAAAAATGAAAGTGGTTTACAAGGCAAACTCAACTAAGACATGTATAAACAGATAAAGAAGTGAAGAATATGAGACATCACACTCACAGATTTCCTCACCAATGAGTAATGTGATACTGGTAATGACAATAAACAGGAAAATACCAAACAAAACTTGGATATAAGAATGCTCCTTCGATTTTCCTGGTCTCCAACACCGCCAATGTAGGTGTCTCTCTCTGAATTCTAGACAGTTCGGTACCCGGACAAAGGACAAATCTCGACACCTGACATAGACAAATCAGCACCCAGACAAATCGGCACCTTATAAATTATTTTTCTTTGATCCAAATATATAGTGAACCAATAATTAATATTTTCTGGAACTGTTTATGTATAAGGGCATGAACTCAATTTGCATGTTTAGTGTGAATATATATATGTTTATGGCTTTTTATATTAAAACAATAAAATATTGTTTTCAAGTATTGTGTTGTCAGATGTAAGGATCAAACAAGAACACAAGCTATACACTTTTGATCTTTATTGAGGAATTATTAGATTTAAACATAAAATACTGATTAATGCATAACTACAATTAATTATGATTTAATAATGATTCAATTAAATAATGTTTATTCAAACAACAACGATCAACAACATATCTAGTCCGAGATTACTCTGACGTCCAACGGCTGTTTTGCCAGACTAGCTGGGGCCGTGGGACGTCAGAGCTCGTCCCATATCAAAAAGTGGATATTTGCCACCTAAAGTAGATGCGCTGCTTCGTCGTTTCTGGTGCCGATTGAGGGCCTTGGGATTATATAAATCGGGCATCAATCTGTTCATTTTTCATTTATCTCTTCATTTATGTAAGTTTCACCTACCTGCCAACCTTTATTTTTCCGTATTTTAACTTGTCTGGCAAAACAGTCGTTGGACGTCACAGTGATCGGGAAGGACGTGCGCCTATAGCGCATATTGACAAGAAATGGCACATACAGTGATAAATGTAAGCGCCCATGTGGCGCACGATGTTTTTCACTTCGTTTCGAAACGTTTAGATATCGTCAAATGAATTTCCGATTGTGTTCCGTGCTGCCATGTGTGTGTACAAAACTGTGTAATGTTCCTCCAATAATAGGAGCACCTATATATTTTGGACATCTCGGGTGTTTCCCTATCATAATAGAACCATGCGATTTAACGTCTCGGTGTTTTCCTATTGTAATAATAGAACCTTGCGGTCTAACTGATAACCCGAAAAACGTAATTAACCATCATTCATGATATATTTGTTTATAAACAACTTTAAATTTGTGAAATTTGGCTAGTACAGACGAGATTTAACTCTAATAATGATCTCATTTAGTTTAGCTTGCTATTAATTCGATTGAAGAACCCCAAGACTTTTTAGGAATATAGTTTTTGTCTCAATAAAAGACGCTTAACTGTCCTTGTCATTTTTTTGGTCTTTGGCTCGTTTTCACATTTTGTAAACAAGACTTCAGCGATTTGTTGTTATGTTCTATGAATTAATAGTACTCTATACTGTTATTCTTGTCACCGTGATGAAGTTATAATAATACAAGAAGTGCAGAGAAAATGCCTGAAATGTCCTCTGATACGGAACGTCTAGAATAAGTATGGTATCGACGAAGACCCAAATTTAATGTACAAAAAAAAAACATGAACATGAACAAGGCAACAGTACCAGTTTAAACATTGTAAATAAAGGTTGAATTAAATATTGTTGGGGTTGGAAGAAGTTATTGTATATTCATTGAAATATATTGAAATTACAAAATCACAGGAACAATATCCATGATTTTATTTAAAATCATAAAGGTAAGTATCAATTCCTCTTTGCCAAAATATACTGATACTTTTTTTTTTTTAGAGAAGTCAATTAAAATGGCCCACTCATTTGACAACATGGCCCATTATTTTTTTAAATGGCCCATTGAATTTATTTTTGAGGGGCCCTGGGCCCATCGTGAAAAAAACCTTCCAGATCCCTGCGTCAGAGTAATCTCGGACTACAACATATCTAACAATCAATTATCATGATTATGATTTAATTAAATAATGTTTATTCATACAAACATAATCATTAAGAGTTTAATTAAATGATGATTATTCTTTTTGTAATGCATATTTTATATACAAATTATGATATCTATGCAACAATTCTTTAATTTTTGATAAAGAATCTTATTTTTTAAACTGAGGTGCCGGATTGTCTTGATGTTGATTTGTCCCGATACCGATATGTCCAAAATGGGTGCTGAAATGTCTTCGAACTTGGGTGCCGATTTGTCTTGTTACCTCTCTCTCTCCATTGAGTAAAAGCCAGAATTGGTATCTTCAAGGTACACATAAATGTACAGAGCTAAATTAATACACCTTATCACTATGTGTCCGCCATTACTGGATATCACACAGTTTCCCTTAAAATTTTGATGTCATAAAACAAAATATCTGACGCCACAATGGAAGAGTGATTGGTGTATGACGTCGAAAGTTCAAGGGGCTGGGTCAGCCAGGAAATTGGAATATCAATAAGGTGTATGGCTGACCACCCTATACAATTTCCAAGATGGCCACCATAGTTTTTGAGCACTTAAAATGTTGGTTTGAATTCAGATGCAGTAATTTAATAAGGCTCTTCACAGTTAGTTGGGTCAAATTGGATAGGGGGCAAATTTTTTTGAAAGATGTGGGAAATCCTATGCATGTTTCCAAGCAATGATGTTTTCCCATATTTTTCACACCATTTTTACCTCCATTATGAAAATCTGCCCCCTTTCCAATATGGCTGAACTATCCATGAAGAGCCCTATTTTTCTACCTTTTTTCGAATGGCGTCCTGGTCTTAGGCAATTGGGAAAAATGTGACATACATTTTGTACATGGTGTGAATAGTCCCATTTGCCTATTCCTGTAATTGATCCTGTTATTGGATTCATTTTCTATTTGTCTCTGTTTAGGAGTGACATATGCATGTATTTTCATTGGTTATTGAGTGCTAGGGACAACCTTTATTTTGAACGGTTTAAACTTAACGAAGAAATTAGCTGGTTGTGCCTCTGACTCTGGTTAAGTTTTAAGGCATGACATGAACTAGATAAGATGATTGAATTTCAACTAAAATTCAGAATGGAAGCTGGGAATGTGTTAAAGGAGACAACAACTTGATGAAAATAGACGAAGGCCACCAACTAAAATTCAAAAAAAATAATACAAGACTAACAAAGGCCAGAGGCTTAATCCCGACTTGGGACAGGTGAAAAAATGTGGCAGGATTAAACATGTTGAGTGAGGTCTCAACCCTCCCTTTTACCTCTAGCCAATAAAGAATAAACAAACACACAGCAATACACACAGTAAAACTCAGTTTAAAAAAATTCTAATGTCAGAATAGTTAACAGGAGAAGCTACATTGTAAGCAAAATGACAATTTTATGTTTCAGAACATACATGTATGCATGCCAACATTTAA
The DNA here is from genome assembly GCA_019925275.1 of Mytilus edulis. NCBI lineage: Eukaryota > Metazoa > Mollusca > Bivalvia > Mytilida > Mytilidae > Mytilus > Mytilus edulis. The sequence continues at coordinate 54,408 of JAHUZM010000118.1, forward strand.
TTGGGGGAAGTTGTTATGCCGACATTTATTAGGGGGGTAGTTGTTATAGTACATTTTGTTATTAAGCTTCTGGCATCTGTAAGCCATATGTACATGTAATTATGCCATGTCCTGAGTTTTTACATACCCGTTTAAAGGACTTGTTGGTATGCCGTTGCCTGTCTGTCTGTCCGTCATTAACATGTTGGACAGTAACTCAAATTGCTTGAATCAATTTGCATGAAAATTTGGTGAATCATTTATATCTATTGATGTGAGCTCCGTTTCGTTTTTCATAAATTTAGGTGTTAGTTTCCGATTATTTTTTCTTAATTAGTAAAGGGTGATTTACCAGTTTTTGAACAATAACTCAAAAATGCTTTCTCCAATTTGAAAGAAACTGAAGTAAATTGATTATATCTAGTATTGCCATATCCTCCCTTTCAATTTTTATTCATATTAGTTTTAAAGTTTCCAAGTTATGGCATTTTATTCATTAATAAAAGGGGGATTTTCCAGTTTTCGGACAATAACTCAAAAATTCTTTCAGCAGTTCTCATGAAACTTTGGTTAATTGTTTATATCTATTGATGTAAATTTCCTTTTGATTTTCATAAATTTTAGGTTTGACGTTTCCCAGTTATACGAGTTATATGTAAGGTTTTGTTCATTAAAAAAAATGGTATTTTCCAGTTTTCCAACAATATTTAAGTGCTTTGAATAGTTTTCATTAAAATTTGGTGTCTAGTTTATATCTATTAAGATAAGCTCTCTTTAGTTTTTCATAAATTTCTGATACATGTATGAAATTGAGAAGTTAAGTTAACTTTATTCTTAGAAAACATGATGGTCATGCGCTCATGGCGCAGCTGTTCATTCAAAGATGGAATCAGAATTGTGTCTGTTTACCATCAAAATGAACACTTGAACTTGTTTTAACCTCCAGTTGTTACTAAACAATGTTGTCACAGGTGTTAAATTCATGCAACAATTATGAAACTATGTATAAATAAGTGCATTTAATACAGAAGATTGATTTCTTAATTTGGACATTTTGAATTAAACTTAGAAGTCCTAAATGAACTCATGACTTAATTGACAGCAACTACAATGTATGTAGACATCAAGCAAAGTTTCAGCTTTAAAATGACACACAGACATAATTAATGACATACATTATCACTGACCTTTTATTGACCTTCAACATTATTTTAGAAACATTATATCAGTACATTCATAATGTAGATTAAATTGACATGTTAAAAATAGGAGAAAAAAAGATAAACTTTTGCTGTAGTTTGTGTGATTAAATGTAGAATTTTATTTAGATAAAAAACAAACAACTCTCCTACAGTAGTAAATTTACATGTGTGTAAAACTGTTTTACACATGCTTGTCTTTTTTGCCAAGCCCATTTTATATATCTCTTCTTCTTTTCCTTTTTTTAAAGTAAAATGGAAGCTTATGAAATAAATGTAATTTTACACATGATGCAATACTGTAAAAATTTCATCAAACTATTTTCAAATATTATTCATTTGCATAGAGTTTGATACATTGAAGGTAAGAGTTATATGTATTCATTTGCATCAGACAAATCAATTGTTCTTGTAAATTGACAAAAATTGAGAAATTGTATCATTTAAAAAAAATCTATAAAAAATGCAAATATTTTTGCATTCATACTTATTTGTAATAAGAAATCAAAACTCTGTGTCTGAAAGTATTTCAGTTTTTGAAAAGGGAAGAAAAATCTTATTTTTCATGGATTTCTGTTGATTGCACATTTTGTTTCTGCAATTTAGAGGAATGCATTGTATTACAATCATTGTAATGTTTAAATCAATTGAGTAATTTTCAGATTGCATACACTTTATATAATGAATTTGTAAAAAATAACAGTATGAATACATATTATTATAAACCCAGTCAGACAGTGATACAGTTTAAAATGTATTGTCTTCTGAAAATTTTCAAATAGATTATCTTGTTTTGCATATAATTTTGTTTTAATTATTACATACCATCATTCCTTTCTTTCAGGGAGGTTTTACAGGGGTCTACTACATAGAAAGTCCAGAGGGGCTGCTTCGTCGAGGAGAAAAGTTTAACTTCAACGACGAACCACCGTGGGATCCCAGCTAATATTTGCTAAGTGCAGGTGTTCCTTCTGGCCAGGTAAATTTTGCAGCAGTTTTATATACGTATAGAAAAAAATTATATAATTGTACCTCTTGATAAAACCAATTTATTAATTAAATTTGAAGAATTGTCTTAATAGTCGTTTGATATGACTTTCGTTATCAACTGCTTCTGGTTATTATTGCATGCCTTTATGTAACATTATCCCGTTGCAATTCAAAGTCATTCTGCAAATTCCAGAAAATACACCACAATAGTACATTTTAAGTGATAAAAATATGATAAAACAAAAACAAAAATTATTAGTATCTGTGTCTTTCATATGCAGTATTTACTGCTTACATGTATCACAACATATGCATTTTAAAAATTTATCATTTATAAAAGTCTTAGGTGGTATTTTAATCTCCTGTCATATCAAAAAAGAAAACAAATCACCTCCAAGCTATATTATGAGAGTTACAGAATGTACAGTACATCATATAGGTGGCCTTTGCAAGTTAATTTATATAAAGAGTCATTGCAACATTTGTTATAGATTATTTTTCCAGAAAGTAATTATCTATTGATAGTTTCAATTCAAATGATAAATCAACACTTTTTGAAAAGGTCATGTTTTTACAACACATACTTCAATGTTTGACATATTGATGACCTTAAAGCTAAAAATAGAACAAGGAGTTCAAATTTACTCAAACATGCACATTGAGGAAACATAAATCAACACGACATCATATAGATTAAAAGTTTAATTATACAAAACAAGAATATAAAATATAAACTGAAATGAGAAAAGTTATGGATAAAATGTACCTAACTTCATGCAACTTCATGCAGTATACCATGTATATGAAATGAGAGGTATACTTCAATGAGACAGCAACCCGAAGACAAAAATAATCAAGAATCATCTGGAAGGCAACAATAGACGGGAACATATATACATTACTTCAAGCTTAAAAATAGCATAAATGTAAATGAACATAATGTTAATGTATGAAATAAATCTGATGAGAAACAAGCTAAGATCAAGATCAAAACTGAGTATGCTTTCAATGTCTTATTTACAGTGGTTTTGTTTTTCAGACTGTGTGTACAACCTGATAACTATTACTGGACTACGACTCACATAACCAACCATGAAACATTATTTTGGTAGCAATACCATTGTTGATATAACATCACATCAGAAATCCATCAGTACTCTTATTCAGAAGACAGTTGATAATCATCAAATTGAGGTATTTATTTGAAAACAGATACCACACCCCTCCCCCTTCACATTCTCCTTTTTACAACACTTATATGATCCTGTAGTAGCATGCTTGCTTTCAGTGCAATATCACCAATATGTCATGGGTTTGATCCCCCTGTTTGATCAATTCAAATTTAATCAATTTAAATTTGTATCTGCTGCTCTGCTAAGCACACAACCTTAAGGAATAAGAGCACAGAATGAGACAGCTTGAGTCAAAATAATGTGTGTTATAAGACAGAGTCTTCATATCTCATTCTTTCTACATATGCATGTTATGCTTGCCACTGGAACTTAACCCTTTTCTCCATAGTGACGCCTTTTGATGCCACCCCCTTTACTCCATAATGACGCCTGTGTAGAACCTCTGTCGAAACGCTTTGACTACAAAGTGTCTGCAGTAGACTTAATAAAATTTGTATCCAATATGAAAAGGAATATCATAGGAATATCTTACTTAAATTGATTTGATGAAATATTTTCGCAATGCATTAATACTTTAAAGCATATTTTCAGGATTTTATTGAAAAATCCTATGCGAATCAAGTATGCAAAAAAAAATCAATGGAGGAAAGGGCAAACTTTAGCAACCACCAGTCAATCAATCTTCTCCACAATCTACTCCCAATTTTCTGCTTCTCTACTCTTTTCTTGCTAATTATATATAATCCCCTAATACCATTAGCACACATGAAGCCTTTTTGATGTAAAAACTAGTGATTAGTTATGTAGCATAGCATCAGGTACATAATAGAATAACATTTAAACCGTGTTTTCGTAAACTAAGTATGCAGAAAATTTAAGACCATTTAAACCAAATAAGGCCTCTACATAAGAGTAAAAGCAGTCTGAAGTCTAATTTTATAATGGGAATTGAAAGGTTAAAGTATAATTGCAGAATTTTAAAACTGAAATTAACAATAAGAATGGAAAATTAATGTAAAAAGTATTTATACTGATACATGGCTTCTAGACAGATTACAGACAAGGCTGTATTGGGTTCCAAAAGGTTGTAGCCTGAGAAAAATTGTCAAGACAAATTTTATAGTGACTATTGCAAACTTTTTATCAAAGACTACTCCTACCACCTTCAAATGTAGTTTGAATATATGGTACTGGGCTTATTTGAGTAAAAAATATCAACATAATTTCAGTTCTAAAGTTTTACATACTGTTTGCCAAAAAATTATATATCTAAAATGCAATGCACATGTTTTTGGTCTTTTTTTCTGGGATGGAGGCTAACAAGCATTTTTGTTGATATGTGTTTTTGTTGTTTTGTCAAAGACTATAAAAACTTGGTAATTCTTTTTGAATTCATGGTTCTCCTGTTCCCACAAAATTCTTGTTTTATGGTCACAAATATGCCATCAGTTAACCTTTAAGGTGTGTATTATGAAGATGTCAAGGAACTTTCAATTTGACCTAGTTTTATACTAATGATTCTGTCATTAATTTACATGTAGACTCGTAAACCTCTAAAATGATAAAAGATGAAAAGTGCATGTAGTTGTTTCATTAGTTATCCTACCACATGTAAAATTTAACCTAGTTAATGGTCATGGTTATGTCACATATTCACCTGTACAATGCTGTATGTTAGTTAACATTAAAATGAATAAGATGAAAAGTGCATGTAGTCGTTTCATTGGTTATCCCACCACATCCCTCTACTTTTAGTTAATTCAGAGTAACAATTGATAAACAGTGTCATAACAAAGAAATTTATTTATTAATGACTATGATGTCTTTTAAGAATTATAAAGTATCTATATTTGACATTTATTTAGTTCATGTATGGTTTTGTCTTCACAGTGACATTGTTTTATATGTTTAAAGGAAGATGCATTCTTTATTGGTGACTTGGGTGACATCATCAAGAAACAGAAGTTATGGCAGGAATGTCTTCCACGAGTTGAACCATTCTATGGTAATTAATCTCATACATAGTTTAAATAAACGTACTTTACCAATTTCAGTTGTCATGATCATTTTATACAAATATAGTCAACTCTTGTTATCTCAAAGTTGTCTGGACAATAGGAATGTTTTTATATATATACCTGTAGTTTGACTAAAACTACTGCAGGAAGTTTGACATATCAAGATACATAACTTCTACTTAACTTATGAAAAGGCTGTACAAATCTGGAAGGGATGAGTTGGATTGTTTACTTAAATCTTAAAAAAAATTTAAAATGCAAAAGATAAGACACAGATTGAGTAGTTTTGATCTGCTCTCTAAATCATCACTTTATTACAAGAATCACAACCAAGCTCATTTATGTATTATTACTATTAATCGATAATGAAGCATGTTGATTACATTAGCATAATCTAAAATGATGTATCTCTAATTATACCTCACGCAACGAAGTTGCGGAGGGTATAATGTTTTTGGTCCGTCCGTCAGTCCATCCGTCCGTCAGTCCTGTTTCTTGTCATCGCAACTCCTCTCAAACCACACAACAGAATTTCACGAAACCTTTTCAGATAATAAGGACATACTATGTAGTTGTGCATATCGACGGGAAATTGCGATTCAATTTTTTTTCTAGGAGTTATGCCCCTTTGAACTTATTTACTTTAATGTACTACTGCAACAGTTTGTCATCGCAACTCCTCTCAAACCACACAACAGAATTTCACGAAACCTTTTCAGATAATAAGGACATACTATGTAGTTGTGCATATCGACGGGAAATTGCGATTCAATTTTTTTTCTAGGAGTTACGCCCCTTTGAACTTATTTACTTTAATGTACTACTGCAACAGTTTGTCATCGCAACTCCTCTCAAACCACACAACAGAATTTCACGAAACCTTTTCAGATAATAAGGACATACTACGTAGATGTGCATATCAACAGGAAATTACGATTTAATTTTTTTTCTAGGAGTTATGCCCCTTTGAACTTATTTGCTTCAATGTACTTCTGCAACAGTTTGTCATCTCAACTCCTCTGAAAACACACAACAGAATTTCATGAAATTTTGTAGATAATAAGGACCTACTATGTAGATGTGTATATTGACAGGAATTTATTATTCAGTATTTTTTCTTATACAATTTTTTTTTCTGATACTTATTTAATTTCTCCAATGACAATGTGGGGACGTGGGGTATGTGAGCGTGCTCACTAAGGTTCTTTAATTAATTACAATAGTTATCTAAGAAGATGTCCGGTAAATCCACAAAGTTGTCTATGACCAGATATATAATTACAGGTTTATTGTCAGATTTACCCTGCAATCCCTTTAAATCTTACCATACGAATACTAGCAACAAGATCTTTTATAGAAATCTTAATTAGTGTTGAATATAACACAACTTTATTTTACTTTTAACAACATAATGATTTATCAAACATGTGGAAAATACTACATAGCTTGCATATTTTAGACGATGAAATGCAGTGCGGCAGCTACAAGCATGACAAGAAAGGGAAGCAATACAGATACAACACATTTGGGAGTTCCTTAAGATCACATAATTGACTTCATTATGCCACAGACTTTAATAATTTATTATTAAAAAAGTGCTTTTGAATTTCTTACAGCTGTGAAGTGTAATGACCATTATGCTGTTCTCAAATTGCTGGCTGATATGGGCCTCTCATTTGACTGTGCAAGCAAGGTATTTATTACATAAGGTTTTTTGTGATGTACATGTTTGGCCTTGTTTGAGAGCTATGATTTAAGAACAGTACTGTTTGAAGAGTTGTGACTAAATTAATGATTTCACTGTCTAAAATGCACTTTTTAGTGGAAATGCAAAGCAATTATGATTAACTGTCAAAGGAGTACCGGTAGGTCCGGTAAGGGCAGATTTTGGCCTCAAATTTCAGGTTCATCTAACGAAAGTTTTTGGACACTTTCTAAACACTAAAGTGTCTATTTCAATTGATTCGATTAGGTGACGTAAAAGATTTTAACTGATGTAGTCATTAAAAACGCTCTGATTCAAGCTTAAATATGAAAAATCTACCAAATATGTCAAAAAAACGTCACTTTTCACATGGTTTTTGTCAAAAATGAAAGTGGCCGCATCCGTGTTCATCCTCAGCCTTTATATATGTTTTATATTATCACCAAATACAATTTTCATTTCAATATTATGAATGAACACGAATGTAGCCACTTTCATTTTAGACAAAAACCATCTAAAAATTAACCAAAATGCTTAAATTTTGAAGATTTCAGTAATTTAGCATGACTTAATGATGCTTGAACGCGATATTTGTGCATTGTATTGTCAAAAACAGCTCATATTTATGTCGCAGAAGCATTTTACTTTCCAAAATATAGCTTAAAGATTACATTTTCACAATTTTCTAAAACTGCTATATTTTGGGGCCAAAAAGGGGTCTTACTGAACCTACTCCTTTAATTGATGATGACAAATTCTTCAAATACATTACTATTATTCCTATTTTAATGCAATATTAGATAAATGCTCAAATCCTAGAAACATCAACTCATTTCTGATAATCATGATAATGTGAATTCATTTATTTTTGTGGGTAAACTAAGAAAAAATTATATTAACACTATTTAGCAAAAAAAACTTTCTACCTCTATGAATGTTAATTAAGTTTTTTCACCTAATCAGTCTTTAGTAAGAATCCTTTCTACATGTTCTATATAAGAGAGGGACGAAAGATACCAGAGGGATAGTCAAACTCATAGATAGAAAATAAACTGACAACGCCATGGCTAAAAATAAAAAGACAAACAAATAATAGTACAAAATACACAACATAGAAAACTAAAGACTAAGCAATACGAAACCCCACCAAAAACTGGGGGTGATCTCAGATGCTCAGAAGGGTAAGCAGATCCTGCTCCACATGTGGCACCCGTCGTTTTGCTTATGTTAATACAAATCTAGTAAATAGTAGAATTCTGTAGGTCTATATCTGTGACTAATAAAAGTATCTTGTTTTGTAGGCTGAGATCCAAAAAGTTCTCAAACTTGGAGTAGACCCATCAAGAATTGTGTACGCTAATCCCTGTAAACAGACATCATTCATAAAATATGCCGCCAAAAATGACGTGTCATTGATGACCTTTGACAATGAGGATGAACTTGTAAAGATCAAAGCAGTTTATCCTGGTGCTAGGTATAGTTTCATTCACAAAGTTGTAATATATAACATTGACCATCTTTCATTATATGATGAAAGAATTGTTACTTGTCAATGTTAAAACATTGTTTCAAATTAACACATTTATTTAAGATGAGCACAAAAACCTCTGGTTTTCTGATTTTCTCCTCATTGGTTGGTTGATGTTCAATTTGACGCAAAAATTTCTTCACCATTATTATGATCATTGTATTGCAAATATGGCGAAATGATAAAAGTGACCATTCTAGTCACATGATAAAATATTTTAAAGAACTGTTTTAATATTATAATCTTAGTCTTGAGACGCATGTATTTAAGTCTAAAACTTTAAAATTCATCTTTAAGTAATTTATCATTCAGAAAGGAACTTATCATTACTAAAATTAATTTCTGATTTTATTGCGAGCTGGAAAAAATGTGTTCTTTGAAGTGATTTTAAATAAAAATAATTTTTGGAAGAAAAATGTTACAAAGGAAATGTTTTCTTATTTCTTTTGCAAGATGTGGCATCCATTGTCGATCTGATTTTATTATGTATAATTTACATTTTATGAGTTCTTGTCCTTAAAGGACTATTTGGACTTGTTTTAACATTTATTGACTCTTTAAAGGAGTTATTGCCCTTGAAAGAATACTTTTGACCTATTACATTTTCTTTTATTAGGTTAGTTCTTCGTATACTACCACCATCTAATTTCAAAGTTCAGTGTGATCTTGGCATAAAGTTTGGATGTTTCCCTGGTAAAGCTTACCATCTATTAGAAGCAGCTAGGAAGCTGGGCTTAAATGTTGTAGGTGTAAGGTAAGAACAATTTAAGCTGAACCTTAACCTGATAAGTCCGTCCTTATACTCCACTGATTAGTGATCAACGATAACTTCATTAACGCCTAAATGCATAGACAATGAAAAATCTTCGGTTAATCATTCAGAATCGGCTCAGAATTTACCTATCTCTATAAATCACAATCCTGGATTTGTGAAGAGTTTTTATCATGTTAGAAATTCAGGCCTTAACAAGTAGGAGAGATAACTACACTGAGGGACTGAATTATTCAGATTAGAGGAACCCATATATTTTTATGAGGGCGCATAAGTTTTACCCTTGTCCATGTGTCCCAAAATTGGTTTCCATTTTCTAACTTTAGTTAACCTCAGCCAAATGCTATGAAACTTATACACCATGCTTTTTTCCTCAAAACACAAATCAAATTTGCATTTAGGTTGTATCACTTAAGCCTTTCTCGAGTTATGCCCCTCCATAAAATGAACAATTCCTGAACTGAAAAATTCTATTGTTTTTAGTTAGGACTACCACCACCAACTTTGACAGTTTAGAAGTATTTGATTGTTATTCAGGTACTTGTTCACTGCATTTATTTATTTAAACAAAGCTTAAACATTAGTTATAAATATAATCATACAAAGCTTTAGGCGTTTAATGTCCTCTTTAATCAAAATTTGTATTCAAGGAAAGTTAATTACTCGCACTTCATCTAATCCCAAATCAGAAGTTCATATTTACCATGAAATTTATAACGCATTTCCATTGTCACTTCCTGGTCCGAACTATATGGAGAAACTTTGTTAGAAACCTAATTGCAAACAATGCATCTCTTTGACACATTCCCCATTTCCATTCTCAATTTTATATCTGTACAAGGTGCATTCAAGTCGCTTTTAGACACCAATTTATAAAGCTTTGCCATCTTTAGGATAGCTGTATGCCACACAGCCACCATATGTGCACATTATTTTCCTTAATTAGATGGAAATTTAAACAAAATAAAATTGATGCATTGCCAGTACACACATTTTTAATATGCATGGCTCAGTCAAACGATTTTATTCCTCAATACACTACAAAGAAAAATGCAAATAGATTTTAATTGTTCTTATATGATATTGTGTTATTGCAGTTTCCATGTAGGAAGTGGCTGTCAGGAAGCTGAGGCCTATGATGCTGCCATTCAGCAGGCACGTGATGTGTTTGACATGGGACTAAGTATGGGATTTGACATGGACTTATTGGACATTGGAGGGGGCTTTCCAGGACATGAATGTAAAGGAGTTTCATTTGAAGAGGTATGTATTGAAACAAGAAATATTTACCCAAATAAATTTATACAGTTGGCGTTGTCCTTGCCCTGCAGGTACATCCCCAAATTGAGTGTCATTCTCTAACTTCAGTTAGCCTCAACCTAATGTTATGAAATATACACAATGCATTACCACAAAACACAGATCAAGGTGGAAATTTGGTGGCATCACTTTTAAGATTCATGAGTTATGTCCCTTTAAAACACCTGAAAACTGCTGAATACTTTGTTTCTGTTTTCTTACTTTATTTTATCAAAACAAAATGTTATGAGACTTGTAAACAATGCTGAATTACCACAAAACACAAATCAAGTTAATTAGGTGTTAGTAAAAACATAGAGTGTCCTGCATATTTAAAACAAGGTGGGGTGATTGGGGGTCTGTAGCAGATAGACACATTCTCCATTCATTTGAAGAAACAATGTTATATAGAAATTATATGTTTATCAACAAGATGTCCTAGTCCGATTGTACAAAGTTTTTTTTTTTAAATAGGCCATCATGAACACTTCTTTTCATTTAGTAAAATTATTACATGTAGTATTGTATGAGTCATTTTGTTATTTTTTTTTCCTTTAAAGATTGCTGAAGTGGTCAACGTAGCACTAGACAAATACTTCCCTGGAGATGATGTCAGATTCATTGCTGAACCTGGACGTTTCTATGTTGCTTCAGCCTTCACCATATCTACTAACATCATTGCCAAGAGAATTGTGGCAAGGGACCAACGTGGAAAAAGTAAGCATATATCGTTTTTGTCTGACCATGTCAAAAGTTGCAAAATAAAAGAAAAAGGAATGCAAATATCTTTAAATTGTTGAATGGTTGATAATTTGTATGTAGATGCCTTATGCATATTTCCAGTGTGTTTGACCTCATTTTCACCTTTCAACTACTGTTTAAAAAAAACTATTATTTGTTTCTCATGTGAATTTCTCACCTATTATGTGTCTCTGGACAAACAAATTTGGTATATGAGATGTAGTTAAACCAGTTAGTTAGCATTAAAAAAACACCTGGCTAGCATTGTTATAGAATTCATTTATCAAACAATTCAATCAAAGGATGTCTGAAAAATCATCATCAGACATGTGGAATAAACTTTGCTTTCAAAATTATGAATGACAGAAAATTTAACCCTTAAATGTGATAGAAAATTAGAATAATCTGAAAAATCATTGGTTAAATAAGAATTATGCTGGAACCACTGTCAGTGATACAGGATCCTAAAGTATTATATAGGTACTTGTCGTGGGTCCTTTTGCACTGAGGCTGCTCAGTTATCGAATAGGCTGCTATATCTTCATGTTAACCAAACAAAAATGAATGGTGTGGTAATTCCAATATTCAGATAAAAAATATCAGGGAAAAATAAGTTTGTCTGAATTGAGTTAAGAATATACATATAGATGAATACATTGTACTTGAAAAATAAGCCAGATTTATACATTTGAACAACTTGAAAATGTAATATGTCGTGATATTAGGAATAAACCTGAAGTTAACAAAACTATTTGCAGTGCAAATATAAAAAAGATTTTTGTTTCGAAAAAAATCTCCATTAAACTATTTGATTACAATTTTTGTTTCAGATGCCGAACCTGTAGATTTCCCTACAGCCGATGAGGAACCTGCCATGATGTATTATGTTAATGATGGGGTGTATGGATCCTTCAATTGTCTCTTGTATGACCATGCTGCTGTTGTACCATCACTGCTGAAGGTATAAACACTTCGATTTATAATACCGTATAGCTGGTTATTTTCTCTGGGTGTAAATTTTCGCTTATTTTTGCAGATAGAACAAAGTCGCCAAAATATTTTCCACCAAATTAAAAGTGTACATGCAAAGGTTTTGATAAAAGTTTTGAATCCGCCAAAATATTTCGTATACCTTATTCAATGAAAATCGAAAAATTTGACACCTACATGTATATAGACATTTATATAAATAACTGCAAACAAAAAGTTGGAGTGTTCTGCACAAGCATATTCTGTAACCATTTTTATGCCCCACCTACGATAGTAGAGGGGCATTATGTTTTCTAGTCTGTGCGTCCGTTCGTCCGTCCGTCTGTCCCGCTTCAGTTTAAAGTTTTTGGTCAAGGTAGTTTTTGATGAAGTTGAAGTCCAATCAACTTGAAACTTAGTACACATGTTCCCTATGATATTATCTTTCTAATTTTAATGCCTAATTATATTTTTTTACCAATTTCACGATCCATTGAACATGGAAAATGATAGTGCGAGTGGGGCATCCATGTACTTTGGACACATTCTTGTTTTCTAATGCAAAATTAAGATTTAAGGAATGAAAATCTTTAAAATCTTACCAATACAGAATAATTAAATACCAATACAGGATAATTATAGCATTTTTTCTTAAGTGTTATTTTTATTTTCAGAACTATGATGACAACATGCTGTATACCAGTAGTATATGGGGACCAACATGTGACGGACTAGACTGTATCATGCCAGAATGTAAACTTCCTGAGCTTAGGAGTGGGGACTGGATATACTTCAGAGACATGGGAGCCTACACACTTGCCTCAGCCTCAACATTTAATGGCATGCCAGCACCAAATCAGTACTTTGTTTGTCAAATGGATCTATGGTAAATTGGTTATATACTTAATTAATCCAATACCAGTAATTTTAAAGCATCTTTAAAAAAAAAAAGGTAAAGAGACGTATAAGTTAGTTTTACTAAGAAAATTTTGAATCTAAGAATGAGTTATATTTCACAGAAGTATAAATAATACGAGGCATGCCATGTGATTTGTCTTTATTTAAAGGGAGGCTGCTGTAATGGTTTTTTGTCTGTCCACTTGTGCCGCCCTGTAACTTTACACAATTTAGGTACCATGTATAAAATTGAGAAGAAAACAGATATATTTTTTTCAAAGAGACAACAACCACAGTATGTTTGACAATATAAGGATATATGGTATGATTGCTAATGAGACTACTCTACGCCAGAGTCCAAATGATGTGGTTGTGAGCAGCTATTACAATAGTTGCTCACATAAAAAAGTAAGAAATTAAGTAGACATGAAAACTGGGTATCCATTTGACTTGTTCCAATTTTGATTTACATATGCTGTTTCAAAATGTTAGAAGTTATCCTTGAAGCTAGCTTTTCTTAAATTAATGATTTACCGAAAGGTCATTACAAGTTTTCCCAAGTTTTCATCACAAAGTCCAGTTTTCCTCCTAATAATATCAGTCTTACAACCAAAAAAAGATGTATCCTTTTAAATTGTGGACATTGAACTGGAGTTTTGGGACTTTTATAAATAAATAAGTAGGGTTTGGTACAAGGGTCCGGAAACGGTCATATATGCCAGACATGACCGATTTGGAAACTCAAAAGTCCTAAATCATTTATTGGGATTTAGGTCAAATTTTATTTTTCAACAGAAATAATTTCGGTCATTTCGTTGAGATTGAGTTTCAAATCGCCATTTTAAACATATTTTTGTTTTGTTATCGATTTTATGTAATTAAACTGCCACTCCAGTAAAGTGTTATAATCCTGAGGGCCCTCCTAATAGCTATATTAGTGCCTCGGGGAGCTATTGGCTAATGATCGCTAATCTTTTTACCTGTGTTTTTAATTCACACCTGGCTATTAATCACAAGCTCCGGACTAATATTATAAAGAAATTAAAATTCAATACCAACTGTCTTCATTATTTAATTACTTTTCAGCTAAGACAATTGTCAATTATGATTTAAAATTAAATTAAAACTTGATTTAATTTACGCAGAAAAAAGTTTTTTTTCACTACTAACACACGTGCTTTGTTTACTATGATACGCATGCCTAAAATTCTCTTCTGCAGATTTGACACTAAATCGTAAATTTAAAATGATTTCTTGCTAAATTAAGCAAGTGCAACTATTTTCATTAATATTCTTACACTATTAAAGGTAAAATATTAAAAAAAAACGATGTGTTTCCTGTGAATTTGATTTATAAACAAAACTAATCCCGGGAATAAGTCCGGAATTGTTCGTTTTAGTATTGTCGCATTACATCCGGTTTGAATTTCGACTTCAGAATCGAAAGAAACGTAAGCGATGACTGAGAAAATTACGATTTTGAGTCATTAAAATCATTTTATTCTTAAACTGTTGCCTTCCCTTAATTGCTCTTGATCGATTTTAGGAAAATGGTAGGATAAATCATGAAGTAAACGCGATGCAACAGTTAAACAAGTTCGTTGATTCTTCGAGTAGGAGCATACTAATGCAGTCATGAGATTTTGACAATCTGTTTTTGAAAAGGGGCACCAACTTTTAAGTTATATGAAAATAACCGAAATTAGGTGAGAAAATTTCCGGATCCTTGGTTTGGTAAATAATGCATTTATGCCACAGCTTATTATTTCCAGTCCTGTTGCCACATCCACATAATTTCTCTTTTTCATTTACAATGTTTACTAACATATCCAAATACCCAAAAACTGTTTTAAATATAGTTGTGTTGTTTATTTAGGGAAGAAGTATACCCCAATTCTGAGATGGATGAAAAACCAGTAGAAAAAATGATACCTGTCATGAAATCTGGACGTTATCCATTTGAAACCATGAAGTTTAACCAGAATGTTCTTCCAGAAGGGATTTCTGTTGGAGATTATGATGTTGATATGTAAACACCATATATTGTTTTCTGTGAATCAGTACATTGTTTTATGTTGCTTTCATTTTAAAACTGTATTTGAATGTTTTGTGGATTATCCAGTGTACTCTTGTCCAGTAACCAAGACTTTCATATTCTAATTCATTTACTGATATAAAACATGTTTTTTGGGCATACTTTTGAAATTGTATAAACATAAGGAACGACTATTGCTTTCAAACAATTTTCATGGGATCAGCATTATTTTATTTCATATTTTTACTTTTTATATGTACTAATCATATATATTTTTTGTCTTATTTTATTTATACAAGACCAGATAACAAAAAATATTCCTTTTACTTGGGCTAAATGAATTAGAATTTGAAATGACTGTTACAATATAACTCTATAATTATCAGGCTGTACAGACCGTAGGATCACCTGCCTCAGATCACCAGATTGGTCAGACATCGTACAATAAAATGTTTTATTAAACAAAAATAGTTTCTTTTTATTTTTTTATATACCCCACTTAAGGGGCATTATGTTTTTGGTCTGCGTGTCCATTCATTCGTCTGTCCTGCTTCAGATTAAAATATTTGGTCAAGGTAGCTTTTTGATGTAGTTAAAGTCCAATCAACTTTAAACTTGTTCTCTATGATATGATCTTTCTAATTTTCATGCCAAATTAGAGTTTTTACACCAATTTTACGGTCCACTGAAAATAGAAAATGATAGTGCGGGTGGGATATCCCTGTACTATGGACACATTCTTGTTAATTTTGTTTATTGCTCAAAATTCAAAAAATGATGATCCATTCGCCTGCACTGTAAAACTTTAGCAAAGGTATTTTTCTACAAAATGTGATGCAATTTATTCATAAGTTTTAATGTCATAAAGCAATAACATAAATGGTACCAATTTTACTGCAAAAGATGCATATTTTGACAATTAATATCTCTGCAGTGATATTCAAGGTAAAAATAGTTAAAATCTAAAACCGTATGCAAATGTTGGAGCTGACAAAACTAAAAATTCAGAAAGAGTTTCACAGAACCTGTTGTCTTTCCTGCAATTGGTTTTGGAAGTTTGAAAGTGTTGACAGTGAAAAGTGAGTCATTTTATCACTAAAATGCAGAATTAAAAAAAGATCACACTTCTTCAGATGCAATTTCCTCGATTGTGAAGATAAGCATCCTGCCAAGTTTCATAAAAATCCATGACAAAAAAAAACTGAAAATGAAAAAAAAATAATATTTTTTAAATCCTACTACAAACATAATCTCTTAATTAAAAAGCAGCTGAGGTTTTACAAAATACCATGAAGTAATTGATGTTGAATCTATTTTTAAATATAGTTCTGTAAATGAGTATAAGATAGATGGTAGTCCCCAAACTTTGAAGTAAAATATATGATAGGATATCATTTATATTTCGTAACATGAAGTTTAAAGATAATGCTAGCTTCTTTTATACGACTGCATACAAAATTTTGGGATCGTATAATGGTATGATGTTGTCGTCTGCGTCGTTCAAAGACGCATTGGTTTCCGGACAATAACTTTAGCTTACATGAATGGATCTCTATAAAAGTAAATAAGAAGGTTCAATACCACAAAAGGAAAGTTGGGATTGATATTGGGGATGATGGTCCAAACTGTTTAGGAATTAGTGGCCCAAAACAAGCATTTTTCTACTTTCAGGATAATAACTTATGTATAAGTATTTCAATTGCTCTGAAATTGTTCCACAATGTTTAATACCACAAGTAGAAGGTTTGGATTGATTTTGGGGGTTATGGTGCCAACATTCAGGAATGAAAGAGTCAAAAAGGGGCCAAAAACGCTTTTTTGTAGTTTCTGGACAATAACGTATGTTAGAGTATGAATCTATCTGACATTGTATCACAAGGTTCCATTTCACAAAAAGAAGGCTGGGATTGAGTTTGGGGGTTATTGCCCCATTCATGATGGAATTAGGGGCGAAAAACGAGCATATATCTAGTTTCCAGATATAAACTTGTGTTTAAGTGTATGGATCTCTCTGAAATTGTACTACAAGGTTCCATACTACAAAGGAAAGGCAGGGATCAAGTGTAGGGTAATTACTGAAAGGGGGGATTCAAAAGTTTTGGGGGTTTCCAAATTTTTTTATTGGGTTCAATTTTTTTTTATTCAAAATTTTTATAAAGTTTCAAGAAAAAATCTTTAATTGCACAGTATTGCGCAATAGATTTGTAAGATCTTGATTTTTTTGTGTGTGTCAGAAACCTATATTAACTCAAAAAGATAACAATCCAAATTCAGACAGTCAAGCTTGAATATTGTGTCCAAATTTGGCCCAACTGTTCAGGGTTCAACCTCTGCAGTGGTATCAGGCTGCGCTCAGCGAAGCATTTTATTCATTCTTCCTATGAAGTTCCTGTATGAAGTCTTGTTTCATATGAATAAATGTACAAGTTGACAAGAGGAGCCCATTTGGTTCCCTTGGGAATGCCGATTGTTTGTTTCAAAACCGTCTCATAGTGTAATAGATATATTGTCAATTAAGAAATCGAGCATCTTGATAATATATAAACAGCAACTCTAGGTCACAGCACACCTTAAAATCTAGGTCCATGTGAAAAACCAAGGTTGCATGAACAATTTATGAAATTTTGAATAACCATTAGCACGGATAAAAGGTATATAACCCTCCAAATTTTAGATAATAGACAACAAAAACTCAGGTTTTCAGAAAACAATACCAAATTAAACAATACCAAATTATACTATTACAAAGAATTAAGTCTTCATTTTAATTCTGGCCGCAGACATTCAGGGTAGATATACAGATACATCATATATAGTTTTGGAAAATGACATCTTCTGGGTAGTTCTCGCACAGTTGGGTAGACGACATCTTATGAGTAGATATTGTACAGTTATGAGGTCACTATTGTCTAGGAACTACATCATTTACAGTTAGGAAGATGACTTCTTTTAGGTAGATCATATAGTTCAGAAAGAAGATGGCTTCCAGATAACAATCAAACAGTTGTTTAAGGAAGATGAAATCTAAGTAAATATCATACAGTGATTTAAGAAAGATGAAATCTAAGTAAATATCATACAGTTCAGAAATACAATATCTTTTGGAAAGATATCACACAGTTGAGGAAGAGGAAATCTTCTGAAAAGATACCATGAAGTTTAGAAAGACGAGATCTTCTTGGAAGATATCTTACAGCTACATCATATAAATAGGTTATAAAAATAATATGTAGGTAGAAATCATACATTTAAGGCAACGAAATCTTCTGGGAAGATATTAAGTTTAGGAAGACGATATCTGGTTACATACATCTAGGTAGAATCCATACAATTATTTAAGGAATACAAAATCTTCTGGGAAGATATCATACAGCTACATCTTATCATAGATATACAGTTTAGGAAGACAAAATCTTCTATTTAGATATACAATTTAGGATGACGAAATCTTATGTAGATACCATCCAGTGTAGGAAGACAAGATTCTCTGGGTAGATATAATACAGTTCAGGGAAAATATCATACAGCTTAATTATATACAGTTTAGGAAAAACTTTTCCTCAGGATAGATATGATATGATTTAGGCTGACGAAATTATATGGGTAGGTATCATACCATTACATCGTATGCAGTATAGGAAATGACAATTTCTAGATAGATATCATACAGTTTAGACATGATATCTTCTTGGTAGATATCATATAATTAAGAAAGACGAAAACTGAGTAGATATAGTTTAGGACGACGAAAATCTCCTGTGTATATATAATACAGTGGGCAGACCGAAATAAATCTTCCAGAGAGGTATCACATAATTACATCTTATAAGAAAGATTATACTATTTTAATTCTGGCCGCAGACATTCAGGGTAGATATACAGATACATCATATATAATTTTGGAAAATGACATCTTCTGGGTAGTTCTCACACAGTTGGGTAGACGACATCTTATGAGTAGATATTGTAATTCTTTAATTTAATCTTTAATTCTTTAACATCATTTACCAAGGACGAAATTTTACAAAATCATAAATCTGTCCTTCTTTCTTTTGGTATCAACATCAAAGAAAACGAAGAAAACTTGCCTTCATTATACTGGATACCTAAATTACACAAAACTCCATACAAAGAACGATACATAGCTGGGTCTTCAAAATGTTCGACCAAACATCTTTCTAAATTACTGACTACTATTCTTTCGACAGTTAAAGATGGGCTTCAAAAATACTGTGAGGAGATATATTCTACCAGTGGTGTTAACCAGATGTGGATTCTCAAAAATTCGAAAGATCTACTGCTTAACCTTCAATCACAATCTTTGCAATTTTGCAGCAACATAAAAACTTTTGATTTTTCTACGCTATATACTACTATTCCCCATGCTCAGTTGAAAGATCGACTACACCATCTCATAAAACAGAGCTTTTTCTATAAAAATGGGAATCGTAGATACAAATTTCTTGTTTTGGGTTACAATAATTCCTATTTTGTGAAAAATCACACTGAATCTCCCAGAAAATATACTAAAGATGATATTATCAAAATGCTGGACTTTTTGATCGACAATATATTTGTTGAGTTTGGAGGATTTATATTTCAACAGACAGTCGGTATTCCAATGGGTACTAATTGTGCACCCCTGCTGGCTGATTTGTTTTTGTACTCGTATGAAGCAGAATTCATTCAGAACCTTCTAAAAGACAAAAAGAAAAAGCACCTTGCGAAATTCTTTAATTTTACTTTCCGATATATTGATGATGTTCTATCATTGAATAACCCATATTTCAGCCAATACTTACATCTCATATATCCAAGTGAACTTGAAATTAAGGATACCACTGATACTAGAAGGACTGCTTCATACCTTGATCTTTTCCTCAATATTGACGTAGATGGACGACTTCACACGAAAATCTATGATAAACGGGACGATTTCAACTTCCCAATTATCAATTTCCCATTTCTAAGCAGTAACATACCCTCTGCCTCGTATGGTGTTTACACATCACAATTGATACGTTATTCTCGTGCTTGTTCACACTATACGGACTTCATACACAGGAGTGTGCTCCTTACGCAGAAACTGCTCCAACAAAGTTATGAGGAGGACAGATTAAAATTGACACTCCGTAAATTTTATGGACACCATCACGATTTGGTGGATCCATACGATGTGTCGTTGACCAAACTAGCTAAGGACATTTTTACCACATGGTAGATTGTGTTTTGTCATAATTTCGTCTAATCTTTTAATTACCAAACGTGACTTATTCCCGATTGTGACTGTTTTGCCAAGTGTGAACTCGCATTACTATAAGACGTGGTACGGTACTTGTCTATCCCAAATTCATGTATTTAGTTTAAAATTTAATGTTATATTTGTAATTCTCATCGGATTTTGTCAAATGTGTTGACGTCTTTTCTATTATATTTATGTGTTATGGTAAAGAAAATTAATCACCGCCTTCATTTATCAGATTTGATTTCGTTCAACGTAATCAGTACGATATTTTACGTTTGAAGTTAGATTCAAAACAAACCGGACATAGTTTTATAATATAGTTAATTGCTACTTTAGTTTGATATTAATAAGTATTAAAATGTGCTTTGTTTTTAAATGCAATATCAGTATTTAGTTCAAATATATAATCTTAAATCAATCCTAATTCTATCTTATTCATTCTTATGTGACGTCATTTTTCATTTTTTGGTGATCTGTTTTACAAATTCAAATGACGTCATTTTTTCGTCATTTTTCGGTTTCAAATAGGACGTCACTTGGCGTAGAGGTTTAAACTTATTCGGATGTGTCTACTTTTGTGTTTCAAATGTCTGGTTATGTAAATGTATTTCAGTTGTTTCCTGTAATTAGTTAATACTTCAGTTTTATCATGTACATCTTTTGTATATTCATTTTATAAAATTTACTGTTTGCAAAAGTATAAATTATTCTAAATTATAGGGATTTTCTGGTAACTAACAGAAAACCCTTGCCGTTTTTGGCACAACCTTTTTGATCTTTTGGTCCTCGATGCTGTTCAACTTTGTACTCGTTTCGGCTTTCAAACTTTTGTATCTGGGCGTCACACGTAGGTCTTGTGTGGACAAAATACACTTCTGGCGTATTAAAATTTTGAACTTGTTGCCTTTTGTTGGCTGTTGTTCGTGTGATTCTTTGTCAGTTGTGTTCTCCAATTTATTTATATTGTAGTCCTGTGTTGTCATTTTGATGTTATATTTCACATGGCCATAAAAGTGCGAGGTTTGGCATGCCACAAAACCAGGTTCAACCCACCATTTTTTCCTTTAAAAATGCCCTGTACCAAGTCAGGAATATGGCCATTGTTATATTATAGTTCGTTTCTGTGTGTATTACATTATAATGTTGTGTCGTTTGTTTTCTCTTATTTTTGAGTGTAAATTTACATTGCGATAAGACGTGTCACGGTACTTGTCTATCCCAAATTCATGTATTTGGTTTTGATGTTATATATATATGTTATATTTGTTATTCTCGTGGGATTTTGTCTATGTGTGTTACATTTTAGTGTTATGTCGTTGTTCTCCTCTTATATTTAATGCTTTTCCCTCGGTTTTAGTTTGTTACCCCGATTTTGTTATTTGTCCATGGATTTATGAGTTTTGAACAGCGGTATACTACTGTTGCCTTAAGGTAGCACTACAGTCTAACAATGATTTTTTGATCATATTTTTTTTATCACATAATTTTGAAGTAAGTATTATTCTGCACAGTTTGTAAAAATCCCAAAGTCATTATCATACATCACAACAGGGAGTAAATTGATAATGAATTTATGTAAATAAAAGCACATGGTAATTAATCTAAATATATAGGCATTTGGGAGGGGCTAATATGTCAATCATCTGTTGATACCAGTGTCCAGCTGTTAATCCCTGACCACAAGATAAATATTGTAGTCTTATCTCATTGTTTTGCAACACAAATTATTCATATAACATGGAAGTGAACAAAGAAAAAGAAAAAAAAAACACTAAAGGGAAAAAATCTACCAAAAAGGAAAAAAAGTACTATGGAAAAGAGTGGGGAAGTATTTTTGAAAGCCTCTGACTGCCTGTATAAATTTCTTCTCTTTGGTCTTTTTCATTTAAATACAGTTTTATGAATTTTAACTAATTTTCAGTTTATGTGTATTTTTTCAGTCCCATTTAATTAAATGTATTTTCAAGAAAAGGGTGGTCTTGATCTTTTTATGAACATGTTTTTTGATGCACACTTTTAATGTTCTAGCTAATTTCAGACATAGTTTATTTCTTTTTTAAAATTCAAAGGAAAATTATTCTTTATATATAGAGAATAATGATGTTAAACATTGATTAAATGCAGATGGTCAATCATGTTATTCTCTTATCTTAGACTGTCTGGAAAGAGGCTGAGCTTTGTCTATACTTAATTACTTCATCACAGATGTTGGTCATATCTGTGACGTCAAACTCCCGCCAAATGCCAAGTTAGTGTTGGACAGTTCACTTATAATGCAAAATTTACAGCATTTAAGCATCAAAGACACAAAGTGTGTGGTTCTATTGATATAGTAATGGTATCAGAACACTCCTGGGGTGTTCCCAGTGGAACGTTTGTATTTATATTGACTTTATAGGGGTTCTAAGGGGGAAACTCAGTTTTTAGGTCATTTCTCAGAACAATTTTTCATGAGAATTGTAAGGAAAAAATGAAATTAGAAACTTTATGGGTACCCCCTTTGGCTTGACTTTGATATATATGATTAAAGGGTGTATTTTCTACAATACCGTGTCCCAGTTTTTGGATAATTTGTTTCTAAATGAATTTATAGGTCTCCAAAGATGAAAGGTAAAATGAGGTTTGGCACCCAGCAGTTAAATCAATATATCTTCTTACTGGAGGCATATATCAAAAATCTGAGACACGGTTTTGGAGATTGTATATGGTTGATTAAAGGGATGAAAACAAATGTTTACTACCATTTGACATGAATGTGCCATTTATATCCAAGTTGGAAGACCACTGTTTTGGCAATTAATGAGCTATATTTTGAGATAAATCAAACCAAAAATAAATTTATATATAAATTAAGAAAGAGTTATGTTTCAGCTTTAAAATGAGTTAAAGATTTTAAAAATCCATCGAGTAGTTTTGGAGAAATTAATCTTTAAAGACTGTTGATTGGAGTCAGAAAATTCTGACTGTAGTGCTACCTTAATAAGGTGAGAAAAAATACATTTTCTGTGAAGAAATCATAGTTTAGGTAGACTACATTCTAAGGGTATACATCATACAGTTAGGAATAATAGATTTTCTGGGTAGATATAATAGTTTAGAAAGACTTGATCTTCTTGGTTGTTAGCATAGATTTTAGGAAGACGAGATTTTCTAGAAAGATATCACAGTTTAGAGAGACTAGATTCTCGAGACATCATACAGTTTAGGAATACTAGTACTAGAATTTCTGGGTAGATACCATAGTTAAGAAAGACTTGATCTTCTTGGTTGTTATCATACATTTTAGGAAGACCAGATTTTCTGGAAAGATATCACAGTTTAGAGAGACTTGATTCTCGAGATATCAAACAATTTAGGAAGACTTGATCTTCTGGGTACATATACAGTTTAGATAGACGACATTTTCTTGTAGATATCATACAGTTTATGGAGATAAGATTTCCTGGATAGATAGCATACAGTTAACGAAAACATTTTCTGGGTAGATATCATACAGTTAAGAAAGAATTCATTTTCTGGGTGTATCATATAGTTTAGGAATACTTGATTTTCTTGGTTGTAATCATACAATTGATGAATATTAGATGTTCTGGGTAGATATCATACAGTTTTAAAAGAAAGAATTGATTTTCTGTGTGTATCATACATTTTAGGAATACTTGATTTTTATACGACCGCAAAAAATTGAAAATTTTTAGTCGCATATTGGTATCATGTTGGCGTCGTCCGTCGTCGTCCGAAGACATTTGGTTTTTCCCACTCTAACTTTAGTAAAAGTAAATAGAAATCTATGAAATTTAAACACAAGGTTTATGACCATAAAAGGAAGGTTGGGATTGATTTTGGGTGTTTTGGTCCCAACAATTTAGGAATTAGGGGCCAAAAACAGGTCCAAAAATAAGCATTTTTCTTTGTTTTTGCACAATAACTTTAGTATAAGTTAGTTTGATTTTAACAAAAATTGAATTCTTGGGGTTCTTTGGTATGCTTAATCTAAACATGTACTTAGTCTTTTTATTATGGGCCCAGTTTTCAAGTTGGTCCAAATCGGGGTCCAAAATTAAACTTTGTTTGATTTCAACAAAAATTCAATATATGGGGTTCTTCAATATGTTGAATCTAACCATGTATTTAGATTTTTAATATTTAGGACCGGTTATCAAATTGGTCCACATGGGTCCAAAATTGAACTTTATTTGATTTAATCAAAAATTGAATTCTTGGGGTTCTTTGATATGATGAATCTAACCATGTATTTAGATTTTGGATATTGGAATACCACAAAGGGATGGTAAGAATTGTCTTCGGGAGTTATGGCTCAAACCGTTAAGGAATAAGGTGCAAAAAGGGGGGGGGGAGGGTTTCAGGTTAACGGACAATTACTTAAGTACTAAACAATTTAAAAGCAGTGTAAGGTTGGTAATTGAAACTCATTTTAATAGCTCACCTGAACTGCTCTTTAATTATGTATATTGGAAATTTGGCAAAAACTTTGTCATTAATAAATTCCATTGGAAATTTGGCAAAAACTTTGTCATTAATAAATTCCATTGGAAATTTGCCAAAAACTTTAGTTTAATGAACTTCATTGAAAATTTGCCAATAAAAATGTTGCATAGGAGTTATCTTTCTTTGTCCAGAATAGTAGTTAAATCAACTTAAATCATGACTGTGTGACATTTTATATTTTATGATGTATTTAAATGAGTAGTTATTGTTGAAAACTCCATTAGAAATTTGAATTGAGATCATTTTTGGAATAAGGGAAAGGGGGAGGTGAAAAAAAATTGGTGGGGTTCAATTTTTCTTATTGCAGATTTCAGAAATGAAGAAGAAAATTTCTTCAATTATCAAAGGATTAATACTCAACAGCATAGTGAATTGCTCAAAAGCAAAAAAAACACATTTTAAGTTTATTAGACCACATTCACTCTGTGTCAGAAACCTATGCTGTGTCAACTATTTAATCACAATCCAAATTCAGAGCTGTATCCAGTTTGAATGTTGTGTCCATACTAGCCCCAACCGTTCAGGGTTCTACCTCTGCGGTCGTATAAAGCTGCGCCCTGCAGAGCATCTGGTCTTGGTTGTTATAATACAGTTGAGGAATATTAGATTTTCTTGGTATATATCATATAGTTCAGGAAGACTATATTTTCTGAGTAGATTTCATACGGTTGAGGAATATTAGATTTACTGGGTAGATATCATACAGTTAATGTAAACATTTTCTAAGTAGATATCATATAATTTAGAAAGAATCGATTTTCTAGTTAGATATCATATAGTTTAGGAAGACTAGATTCTCGAGATATCATTCAGTTTAGGAAGATGAGATTTTCTGGAAAGATAGTCGAGATTTTTTGGAAAGATATAATACAGTTTATAAAGATAAGATTTTCTGGGTAGATAGCATACAGTGAAGGAAGAATTAATTCTGGGTAGATATCATACAGTTTCGATAGACTTGATTTCCTGCTTAGTTATCATACATTAAGGAATAAAACACTTCTGGATATTTTATACAGTTCAATAGGTAGACTAGATTTTCTAGGTAGATATTATACAGTTTAGGAAGACTAGATTTTCTTGAGAGATATCATATTTTAGGAACAATACATTTTCTGGGTAGATATCATACAGTATAAGAATACACGCTTTTCTGGGAATATATCATACAGTTCAGGAAGACTAGATTTTCTGGGTAGATATCATACAGTTTATGAATGCTTGATTTTCAGGGTAGATATCACACAGTTCAGGGAGACTAGATTTTCTGGGTAGAAATCATACAGTTTATGAATACTAGATTTTCTGGGTAGATATCATACAGTTAAGAAAGAATTGATTTTCTGGGGTTATCATACAGTTTAGGAATACTTGATTTTCTTGGTTGTTATAATACAGTTGAGGAAGACTAGATTTTCTGGGTAGATATACAGTTTAGGAAGACTAGATTTTCTGGGTAGATATCATACAATTAAGAAAGAATTGATTTTCTGGGGTTATCATACAGTCTGGGAATACTTGATTTTCTTGGTTGTTAAAATACAGTTGATGAATACTACATTTTCTGGGTAGATATCATACAGTTAAGAAAGAATTGATTTTCTGGGGTTATCATACAGTTTAGGAATACTTGATTTTCTTGGTTGTTATAATACAGTTGAGGAAGACTAGATTTTCTGGTTAGATATACAGTTAAGGAAGACTAGATTTTCTGGGTAGATATCATACAGTTCAGGAAGACTAGACTTTCTGGGTAGATATCATACAGTTTATGAATACTAGATTTTCTGGGTAGATATCATACAGTTCAAGAAGACTAGATTTTCTGGGAAGATATCATACAGTTCAGGAAGACTAGATTTTCTGGGTAGTTATCATACAGTTCAGGAAGACTAAATTGTTGGGGTAGATATCATACAGTTTAGGAAGACTATATTTTCTTGAGAGATATCATATGTTAGGAACACTACATTTTCTAGGTAGATATTATACAGTATAAGAATACTCGATTTTCTGGGAATATATCATTCAAATTAGGAAGGCAAGATTTTCTGGGTAGATATCATACAGTTTATGAATGCTATAATTCTGGGTAGATATCACACAGTTCAGGAAGACCAGGTTTTCTGGGTAGATATCATACAGTTTTTGAATACTATATTTTCTGGGTAGATATCATACAGTTGTTCAGGAAGACTAGATTTTCTGGGTAGATATCATACAGTTTATGAATACTAGATTTTCTGGGTAGATATCATACAGTTGTTCAGGAAGACTAGATTTTCTGGGTAGATATCATACAGCTCAGGAAGAATTGATTTTCTGGGGTTATCATACAGCTAAGGAATACTTGATTTTCTTGGTAGATATCATACAGTTAAGAAAGAATAGATTGTTTGGTTGTATCATACAGTTTAGGAATGCTTGATTTTCTTGGTTGTTATAATACAGTTGAGGAATATTAAATTTTTTGGGTATATGTCATACAGTTTAGGAAGACGAGATTCTCGAGATATAAAACAAACAGCTTAGGAATACTTGATTTTCTTGGTTGTTATAATACAGTTTAGGAAGACTAGATTTTCTGGGTATATATCATGCAGTTCAGGAAGACTAAATTTTCTGGGTAGATATCATACAGTTAAGGAAAACATTTTCTGGGTAGATATCATATAATTTAGAAAGAATTGATTTTCTAGGTAGATATCATATAGTTTAGGTAGACTAGATTCTCGAGATATCATTCAGTTTAGGCAGAAGAGATTTTCTGGAAAGATACCATACAGTTAAGGAAGGTGAGATTTTTTGGAAAGATATCATACAGTTTATAATGATAAGATTTTCTTGAGAGATATCGTACAGTATAAGAATACTCGATTTACTTGGAATATATCATTCAAATAAGGAAGACTAAATTTTCTGGGTAGATATCATACAGTTTATGAATGCTAGATTTTCTGGGTAGATATCATACAGTTAAGAAAGAATTGATTTTCTGGGGTTATCATACAGTTTAGTAATACTTGATTTTCTTGGTTGTTATAATACAGTTGATGAATACTAGATTTTCTGAGTAGATATCATACAGTTAAGAAATAATTGATTTTTTGGGGTTATCATACAGTTTAGGAATACTTGATTTTCTTGGTTGTTATAATACTGTTGATGAAGACTAGATTTTCTGGGTAGATAAACAGTTTAGGAAGACTAGATTTTCTGGTAGATATCATGCAGTTAAGAAAGAATTGATTTTCTGGGGTTATCATACAGTTTAGGAATAATTGATTTTCTTGGTTGTTATAATACAGTTGAGGAAGACTAGATTTTCTGGGTAGATATACAGTTAAGGAAGACTAGATTTTCTGGGTAGATATCATACAGTTCAGGAAGACTAGACTTTCTGGGTAGATATCATACAGTTTATGAATACTAGATTTTTTGGGTAGATATCATACAGTTCAGGAAGACTAGATTTTCTGGGTAGATATCATACAGTTCAGGAAGACTAGATTTTCTAGGTAGTTATCATACAGTTCAGGAAGACTAAATTGTTGGGGTAGATATCATACAGTTTAGGAAGACTATATTTTCTTGAGAGATATCATATTTTAGGAACACTACATTTTCTAGGTAGATATTATACAGTATAATAATACTCGATTTTCTGGGAATATATCAATCAAATTAGGAAGACAAGATTTTCTGGGTAGATATCATACAGTTTATGAATGCTATAATTCTGGGTAGATATCATACAGTTCAGGAAGACCAGATTTTTTCTGGGTAGATATCATACAGTTTATGAATACTAGATTTTCTAGGTAGATATCATACAGTTGTTCAGGAAGATTAGATTTTCTGGGTAGATATCATACAGTTTATGAATACTAGATTTTTGGGTAGATATCATACAGTTGTTCAGGAAGACTAGATTTTCTGGGTAGATATCATACAGTTCAGGAAGAATTGATTTTCTGGGGTTATCAAACAGTTTAGGAATACTTGATTTTCTTGGTTGTTATAATACAGTTGAGGAAGACTAGATTTTCTGGATAGATATACAGTTTAGGAAGACTAGATTTTCTGGGTAGATATCATGCAGTTAAGAAAGAATTGATTTTCTGGGGTTATCATACAGTTTAGGAATAATTGATTTTCTTGGTTGTTATAATACAGTTGAGGAAGACTAGATTTTCTGGGTAGATATACAGTTAAGGAAGACTAGATTTTCTGGGTAGATATCATACAGTTCAGGAAGACTAGACTTTCTGGGTAGATATCATACAGTTTATGAATACTAGATTTTTTGGGTAGATATCATACAGTTCAGGAAGACTAGATTTTCTGGGTAGATATCATACAGTTCAGGAAGACTAGATTTTCTAGGTAGTTATCATACAGTTCAGGAAGACTAAATTGTTGGGGTAGATATCATACAGTTTAGGAAGACTATATTTTCTTGAGAGATATCATATTTTAGGAACACTACATTTTCTAGGTAGATATTATACAGTATAATAATACTCGATTTTCTGGGAATATATCAATCAAATTAGGAAGACAAGATTTTCTGGGTAGATATCATACAGTTTATGAATGCTATAATTCTGGGTAGATATCATACAGTTCAGGAAGACCAGATTTTTTCTGGGTAGATATCATACAGTTTATGAATACTAGATTTTCTAGGTAGATATCATACAGTTGTTCAGGAAGATTAGATTTTCTGGGTAGATATCATACAGTTTATGAATACTAGATTTTCTGGGTAGATATCATACAGTTGTTCAGGAAGACTAGATTTTCTGGTAGATATCATACAGTTCAGGAAGAATTGATTTTCTGGGTTATCAAACAGTTTAGGAATACTTGATTTTCTTGGTTGTTATAATACAGTTGAGGAAGACTAGATTTTCTGGATAGATATACAGTTTAGGAAGACTAGATTTTCTGGGTAGATATCATGCAGTTAAGAAAGAATTGATTTTCTGGGGTTATCATACAGTTTAGGAATAATTGATTTTCTTGGTTGTTATAATACAGTTGAGGAAGACTAGATTTTCTGGTAGATACGTTAAGGAGACTAATTTTGGTAGATATCATACAGTTCAGGAAGACTAGACTTTCTGGGTAGATATCATACAGTTTATGAATACTAGATTTTTGGGTAGATATCATAACAGTTATCACGAGAAGACTAGATTTTCTGGGTAGATATCATACAGTTCAGGAAGACTAGATTTTCTAGGTAGTTATCATACAGTTCAGGAAGACTAAATTGTTGGGGTAGATATCATACAGTTTAGGAAGACTATATTTTCTTGAGAGATATCATATTTTAGGAACACTACATTTTCTAGGTAGATATTATACAGTATAATAATACTCGATTTTCTGGGAATATATCAATCAAATTAGGAAGACAAGATTTTCTGGGTAGATATCATACAGTTTATGAATGCTATAATTCTGGGTAGATATCATACAGTTCAGGAAGACCAGATTTTTTCTGGGTAGATATCATACAGTTTATGAATACTAGATTTTCTAGGTAGATATCATACAGTTGTTCAGGAAGATTAGATTTTCTGGGTAGATATCATACAGTTTATGAATACTAGATTTTCTGGGTAGATATCATACAGTTGTTCAGGAAGACTAGATTTTCTGGGTAGATATCATACAGTTCAGGAAGAATTGATTTTCTGGGGTTATCAAACAGTTTAGGAATACTTGATTTTCTTGGTTGTTATAATACAGTTGAGGAAGACTAGATTTTCTGGATAGATATACAGTTTAGGAAGACTAGATTTTCTGGGTAGATATCATACAGTTAAGAAAGAATTGATTTTCTGGGGTTATCATACAGTCTGGGAATACTTAATTTTCTTGGTTGTTATACTACAGTTGATGAATACTACATTTTCTGGGTAGATATCATACAGTTAAGAAAGAATTGATTTTCTGGGGTTATAATACAGTTTAGGAATACTTGATTTTCCTGGTTGTTATAATACAGTTGATGAAGACTAGATTTTCTGGGTAGATATACAGTTTAGGAAGACTATATTTTCTGGGTAGATATCATACAGTTCAGGAAGACTGGACTTTCTGGGTAGATATCATACAGTTTATGAATACTAGATTTTCTGGGTAGATATCATACAGTTCAGGAAGACTAGATTTTCTGGGTAGATATTATACAGTTCAGGAAGACTAGATTTTCTGGGTAGATATCAGACAGTTTATGAATACTAGATTTTTTGGGTAGATATCATACAGTTCAGGAAGACTAGATTTTCTGGGTAGATATCATACAGTTCAGGAAGACTAAATTGTTGGGGTAGATATCATACAGTTTAGGAAGACTATATTTTCTTGAGAGATATCATATTTTAGGAACACTACATTTTCTAGGTAGATATTATACAGTATAAGAATACTCGATTTTCTGGGAATATATCATTGAAATTAAGAAGACAAGATTTTCTGGGTAAATATCATACAGTTTATGAATGCTATAATTCTGGGTAGATATCATGCAGTTCAGGAAGACCAGATTTTCTGGGTAGATATCATACAGTTTATGAATACTAGATTTTCTGGGTAGATATCATACAGTTGTTCAGGAAGACTAGATTTTCTGAGTAGATATCATACAGTTTATGAATACTAGATTTTCTGGGTAGATATCATACAGTTGTTCAGGAAGACTAGATTTTCTGGGTAGATATCCTACAGTTCAAAAAGAATTGATTTTCTGGGGTTATCATACAGTTTAGGACTACTTGATTTTCTTGGTTGTTATAATACAGTTGAGGAAGACTAGATTTTCTGGGTAGATATACAGTTTAGGAAGACTAGATTTTCTGGGTAGATATCATACAGTTCAGGAAGACTAGACTTTCTGGGTAGATATCATACAGTTTATGAGTACTAGATTTTCTGGGTAGATATCATACAGTTCAGGAAGACTAGATTTTCTGGGTAGATATCATACAGTTCAGGAAGACTAGATTTTCTGAGTAGTTAACATACAGTTTATGAATACTGGATTTTCAAGATATCATACAGTTTATGAATACTATAATTCTGGGTAGATATCATACAGTTCAGGAAGTCTAGATTTTCTGGGTAGATATCATACAGTTCAGGAAGGATAGATTTTCTGGGTAGATATCAGACAGTTTATGAATACTAGATTTTCTGGGTAGATATCATACAGTTCAGGAAGACTAGATTTTCTGGGTAGATATCATACAGTTCAGGAAAACTAAATTGTTGGGGTAGATATCATACAGTTTAGGAAGACTGTATTTTCTTGAGAGATATCATATTTTAGGAACACTACATTTTCTAGGTAGATATTATACAGTATAAGAATACTCGATTTTCTGGGAATATATCATTCAAATTAGGAAGACAAGATTTTCTTGGCAGATATCATACAGTTTATGAATGCTATAATTCTAGGTAAATATCATACAGTTCAGGAAGACCAGATTTTCTGAGTAGATATCATACAGTTCAGGAAGAATTGATTTTCTTGGTAGATATCATACAGTTTAGGAAGACTAAATTGTTGGGGTAGATATCATACAGTTTAGGAAGACTAGATTGTCTAGGTAGATATCATACAGTTTATACTAGATTTTCTAGGTAGATATCATACAGTTTATACTAGATTTTCTTGGTAGATATCATACAGTTTACGAATACTGGATTTTCTAGGAAGATACCACACACTTCAGGAAGACTAGATGTTATGGGTAGACATAATACAGTTGATGAATACTAGATTTTCTGCGTAGATATCATACAGTTTATACTGGATTTTCTAGGAAGATGGGAGCGTGATATATAAGGTGTAAAAAAAGAGGGGATATGGACACAGGCACTTGTCTCAGAAAGAAAAATCCTATATACCTTAATATAAAGTATATAGGAATTTTTTTCTGAGACAAGTGCCTGAGGATATGGAATATAAGGGGTAAAAAACGTAAGAGCTTGGAAAAGTTGGAAATAAGAATAAAAATAAGCTTGAAATGAGCAAATTAGCACCCCGTGTTACCACCTCCTACCATACTTGTAGATTTCGACATTCAGAGGCGGATCCAGCCATTTTAAAAAGGGGTTGGGTGGGGTTCCCAATCCAGGACAAAGTGGGGTTCCTACTATATGTCCCCATTCAAATGCATTGATCGGCCAAAAAAAGGGGTGTTCCAACCCTCGGACCCCCCCTCCCCCCCCCCAAAAAAAAAAACCCCAACAACAAAACAAACAAAAACAAACCTGGATCCGCCACTGACATCCTCACGATAAAACAATGTAGTTTTTAATATGTTTCCAAGGATATGTAATTATTCATCACCCTGTTCACTGTACACGATTTTCTCTGTTAAAAATTTGGAATAAATTAAGACAAGCGTGAAAGAGATAAGTGTGTTCTTTTATATAAGTTTATTAGGTCTGTAATGCATGGCAATGAAGGCCGTACGGTGACCTATAGTTGTTAATTTGTGTGTCATTTTGGTCTCTTGGAGAGTTGTCTCATTTGCAATCATACCACATCTTCTTTATTATATGGTGACCTTTGTCTGCATGTTACTATATGAACAATTACGGCTGAATTGCATAATATATTTTTTACAATTTTATATATTGGTACACGGGCTTTTCAGTGACAAGTTTTCATCCAACAGACCAAGTATATTACTTGATTATTTAGCGCCTGCTAAACATCCAGCGGCAAACACTTCAAGCATGGTTAGGACACTTAGATTTTTACATGTCAATCAGATATATGAATGTACCTTACATATGTATGACCGGACTATTTGTACTGTGCACTGTAAATTATTTTTTAAACAATAAATTAATTGTTTCAATGTATTTCCATGTTTTCTGGACTTTGTCGTCAATTTAGGCATAAGTGTTTTACATGGATTAAGTGTCATAATCTTGGACAAAGGATCGATTCCATTTAGTCTTATTCATTTGATTATGTATTCTCTGTGACAGTTTGGGCAAAATTTACAAATACGTGTCGGACACTAATTATACTCTTTTAATCTTTAATAGTTATTTCTATTTGGCATCTGTTAATCTGCTTAATCCTTTAACTGTTTATTCTATATTGTATTTATTAGTATGTTGCATTACTTTTATTTTGAAATTCGTTTTTCTTTCTTTCCAGACTGCTTGAATAAAAACTTAAGGTTCAAATTATTCTTTTTTGAGGCACCTCATTTTACCCGGCTATACATATACTGATCTCATACTTCACACGATACCTTCCACCGTGAGTGTGTGCTGTAGCCGTGCCAAAACAGGGTGATATTTGTCGCAATTTTCGAAGGCTCGAAATATCTTTTATTTGATTATCGCTTGATGGAAGTTTTTTTCTCTCACTAAAATTGAAACACAACGTATCACAGTGACCTATAAACAGAGTAGAGTATTCAAAAAGGCTTAATGTTTTATATAATGCTTAAGGTTGTGAACTTGATAAAGAATCAACAAACAGACAAAATCATTCCCGCCTCAAATTAGTCTCAACATGGGATTTTGGTTAGAGATGTACAGGTGTGCACCTGGGATACAACCCTCCCCCTTCATATATTGAAAACTTGTGATATCCCTACCTATACATATATTTTACAGCGAAATCATAAGCCATTTATATATTTGCAAAAGGTTCGACTATGTGACCTTTTTTCTTACTAAACTCTAGTGGGTAAATAATAAGTTTCTGCAGATGTTGAAATCTGAATTGACAAAGAGTTTGTGAAATTCGTGAGTGGAGATCGTTGCACAATAACCTGAAAAATGATTACCCATTGATATGTCACAATTGGTCAATCACTACCTGTTGATATATTTCCTTGGTAAAATTGCACCCCATTGATATATTTGACGTAACAAAAAGGGACCAATTCCAGCGGTACATATGTATATACCTTCACAGGGGCGGATCCAGGAATTTATTAGGGGGTGGTCACCTTTTAAAATCTTAAATTAAAATTAAATTAAAATTCAATTTTTTTATGGCCCCTTATATGAAGATTCTGTTTGCCACAAAGCAAAACACACTTGCATATAGATTTCAAAACAGTTCTGTTTGCTTTTATACGTTCATTCATTGCTTTATCAATAAATGTTTGAATATCAGTAGTCCTTTGCTCAATGTTGTCAAGAAAAAGTTGAGCTTTTGCTCTAGCTTCAGTATGACTTTTTTTACATGATTTCTCATCACGGCCGAAATGATCGTTAAGTCTTGTACTTGCATGTGCCATATCTGTTAGTGGTTTGCATGATAATGTTCCCAAACTATCAACCCCAAACAGAGCACAGTATATGCACTTAAGCTCCTTCTTGTGAAGGTGAGTACACTAGCCCATCATAGCGATTTAGCCAATTCAGCTGAAACAGTCTGTTCTTTCCT
This sequence comes from Mytilus edulis, assembly GCA_019925275.1. Classification (NCBI taxonomy): domain Eukaryota; kingdom Metazoa; phylum Mollusca; class Bivalvia; order Mytilida; family Mytilidae; genus Mytilus; species Mytilus edulis. The sequence goes on from JAHUZM010000118.1 coordinate 89,871, forward strand.
GCATATTTTTTTATAGGAAAGTTATAGTTTATTCCAGGTTGGAAATGATTTCTTATCAAATTAAATTTCTTATCGTTTGTTAATTTACGTGTTGATTGTTTTACAAAACCAATGTCGTTTGTTCTTATATGTAAGTCGGGGGTTGTTTCTTTAATCTGATCACTTTTATTCGTATCAATGCTAGGTCCATTACAAGTCGTTGGTTTTTCAGAGGGGGCTGATTTGTGGCGTTTCCTGAAGGAAAGAGGGTATAAGTTACTAAAAAATTGGAATGAACGAAACTTTTAGACAAACAGATGATGGAACGGGGGTATTCATTCAATATAGAATATTTATGTGACTTTAAAACTTTAAAATTATTTTTGAATTTTGGCATCACAGTAAAAAAAATATTATTGGTCTAGAAAAGTTATTATACAAACTTTAAAAATTTAAATAAACGTATTGTAAAAAAGTATAAATTATCTGCTAAAAACATCTAAGATTGAGGACTGTCTCTTCATTTTTACACCTTAACATTAAAGAAATCGACCAAGTAATTAGCGATTGTTGATTACATGTTCATTGTATAAACATACCTGTCAAGGTACATGTATTTAGCCTTAAGGTAAGTAATGACAACTTTATGACTGTTGATTACGATAGACAAATTGATTTGATCGACGAATTTATTTTTCAAAATGTTCAAGGTGCACCATTTTTTGGTACATGGTGCACCATTTTTGCAAGCCCAGGGGGTGGTCACCGGCACCGGATGACCACCCCCTGGATCCGCCTCTGCTTCATATATAAGAAGATACATCCCTCCCCGTGTACTTAATAGATCAATGACTACATGAGCTTAATAAAAACCAAAGTATTCTACAAATTACAGACATTCCACTGTAACATGTCGATGATAGAGGAACCATAGATATTATAGCCACGGGTGAACATACCACACCCTGATGTTTTCCGGGATTAACTTATCAAATCTGATATTTAATCTGGGACTTAATATATTCCAGTTCTAATTGACGGCTAAATTAGGAGAGAGGCATAGATAATGAAATTGCAAGGCTCTTTATAATTGATAGATTTTGTAATTGATTGAAGCTAAATAAAATTGAAGACTAAAAACCTCTGCATATCAGTGGCTTTGTCAAAATTATGAAACAGAAAGCACTCAGAAAGAGAAACCCTTGAAATAAACTCGAGTATTAAAATGTATTTAATGTATCTAAAACTATATTAGTGTATAAAAAAAATAACATTTGACAGTAAGTGGGTATAATTACACTTCAAATATTAAATCCTGTATTTTCTTATGATTTCTAAATTGTCTAACGTTAATACTGATGACGTATTACTAATTAAATTATGACTATCATTACACACTCATACATTTGGTATACTTAAAATCTATCTTCATTATAGTTCTCAGTCAAATATGATTAAAGAAAAATAAATAGCGTTTGTGCTCATGAAAAATTCTATTTGTGTAACAATCTCTACTGTACGGTTTAAAGATTTTTCTATGTTAATAGATAATGTGTAGGGCAGGATTGTGAGAAATAATAATAAAAAATCTAAATTTCTTATTTTCTCCGAGATTTTTTAGTGTATTTTATACAGTGATACATATAGTCAGTATTCTGTAAAAATTTTTATTGGAACAAAACTCGGTAATACCCTAATTGAGCCTCAACGGAATAAAAAAGAAGGATAATTTTGTATCAACACCGTCTTGTGTCTTGTGTACGTGTGGCGAAATAATAGTAGCATTCTGATTTAAATTTTTAACAAAGAAATAGAAATAAATTTCTTTTGTCTGCTTTTTCATTTTTTATTTAATAGTCTTGTATTATATGTCTCTGGTCTTAATCAATTTTAAATTTTTTCAAATTTTTAACTATATCGCGGATGTCTACATTTTTTTATACTGGTTACTTTTAAAATGGATATTTTTTTTTCCCTCCCGGGCTCCCCCCAACCCGAAACCCGTTCAACAAATTAAAAAAATAGTTCGCCCACAAGCACGCGTTCCTTTCTAAAATATCAAACTAAAGACGGACTACAGAAATAAGACAATTTGGGTCAGCAACAACAACAACAACAGCAAGAAACTTTCTTGGGGGAAGCAAGCTTTGTTTGGGGGAGGCGATGAAAAGTGAAAAAAGTCCCGTTGGATGCTTTAAATGCCCAAACCCCATGGAATCCCGACTCTTAAAAAGATGGGGAAAAAAAAACTTTGTTCAGCTCACGGGTAACTTTTCCATGATCAAAGCAAAAATTTAAAAAAAAGCCTTGCAAGACGTCATAATTATTTGGGGTAGGCTGATCCAAGTTATTTCAACACCGCTTCCCTTTTTTGAAAAATTATGAAATTACGTTTTAAATTGATAATAAGCGTGTTTTGTATGTGCAAAATTGTCCCTTTTAATGATTACGAGTTGGGGAAAAAATATAATTTATATGCTACTAGAATTAATTGAGAAATAATTTTATGGGTGCTTGAATTTATCGTGATTTTACCCCTGGTTGGCCCCTTTTTGAGGGTCTGGATGG
>JAHUZM010000119.1:0-92124 GCA_019925275.1 Mytilus edulis
GTAAATGTAGTGGTCTCCGAATTCTTAACGGCCGCCATGAAGGTAGTCTCGCTAATGATTATACATACAGTGGCCCAAAAGGTATGAGCGTAATAGACTATTTATTAACTAGATCAAGTAATTTCGACATTGTGTCAAAATTCATAACTTGTAATTTTACTACATACAGTGACCATGCACCTTTGCATATTCAATTCAAGACTAATTTTTCTATTAAATGTAATGGTGTACAGTCCAATTTTGTGGATGCTGAAGCATCCAAATTCTTTCGATGGAATGAGGAATATAAGGATATGTGTCGTAATGCACTTTTAATAAACTCTGACAATAAAAAGTCGACACTCCAGAATATAGAAGCCGAGTCTCAGGATGAAATGGATTCATGTGTTAACGATTTTACCCATCAGTTCATTGACATTATGGCGCCATTTTTTCAACAAAGTCAGAAAAGTGGAACTGAAATGAAACGAAATCATAAGCAGAACTATAAGCATATTGATAAGCCTTGGTTTGATATACAGTGTAAAGAACTTTATGTTAATTACTGCAAAACTTATCTATATTTAATGGAAATAAATCAAAGGAAAACCATATTGAATTAAATCGTTTGAAGAAGACATATAGAGACTATGAACGTAAACGTAGACGTATATATATGCGACAAGAAGGTGATACCCTTTGTAAATTAAGGAAGAACAATCCTAAGAAATTTTATTCTGTATTCAAAAAAAGGAGAAAGGTCAACTGTGATCTAACAGTAACTGATTTTTTTTAAATATTTCAAAACTCTAGTATCTGATAGTAAAGAGCACAACAGAAGACCAGAAATGCCAGATAATGTGTGTATTTTTGAAGAACTGGATATGGATATAACCATTGATGAACTTATTAAAGCTATACATGACTTAAAACGCGAGAAAAGCCATGGTCCAGATGGTTTGTTAAACGAATTTTTCATTGAGTTTAAGGACCTTGTGCTGCCTTATATATGTACTATTTTCAATGCCGTTTTGAGCTCTGGATATTTTCCGTCCACTTGGTCTGATGCTATTCTAGTGCCAGTTTTTAAATCCGGGGATGCGAACGACCCAGCAAATTACCGTGGTATAAGTCTAGTCAGCAATCTAGGTAAACTATTCACTACTATTTTGAATAGTAGATTATTAAAATGGGCATCAATGAACGATATTTTATCTGATGCACAATTTGGTTTTCGTAATGGTTACAGTACAGTAGATGCTGTGTTTTGTTTATATTCTGTCATACAAAATTCTTTTTGTAAAGGTAATAGATTATATTGTTGCTTTGTTGACTTTTTAAAAGCGTTTGATACAGTTGATCGTCTATGTTTGTGGTACAAGATTTCTAAATTAGGAATCAGAGGCAAATTGCTTAATATTTTAAAATCAATGTATAACAATGTAAGATCTTGTATTAGATTTGATGGGTTTAATTCAAAATACTTTTCTAATAATCTTGGCTTAATGCAAGGGGAAGTTCTTTCCCCTATTTTATTTTCATTTTATGTCAATGACTTTGAGAATGAATTTATTAATAATGGTAACTGTGGACTTGAATTTCAGGACATAACACTTTTTTTATTAATGTATGCTGATGATATGATTTTGATGTCAGAATCAATCCAAGGCTTACAAAATATGTTAAATACTTTATCTGGTTATACTGAGAAATGGGGTCTTTCAGTTAACACCAAAAAAACAAAGATAGTAGTTTTTCGTAAAGGTGGGAAAATTAGTCTTACTGAGACATGGATTTATAATGGTAAACCATTAGATATTGTAGATCATTTTTGTTATCTGGGTGTGTTATTTCATTATAATTGTAAATTTTATATTACTCAAAACCACTGTGCTGAACAAGGCAGGAAAGCTATGTTTAGTATGAGGAAAAAGGCATTATCCTTATACCTGAACACTGTTACTTCTATAAGTTTATTTGACACTTATGTATGTAGTATTTTAATGTATGGTTGTGAAGTTTGGGGTGTTCATAGAGCACCAAATGTAGAAAAAGTTCATTTGGACTATTGCAAAACATTACTAGGTGTCAAGAGGTCCACTTCTAATGTAATGGTTTATTATGAATTAGGAAGATTTCCATTGTTATATGAGCGAAATTTTAGGATGCTCAAATTATGGACTAAAATTCACGGTAGTGAAAATTGTATTATAAAGTCTTGTTACAAAGAACTAGTAGCAAATAGCAATAAATGTAAAAATTGGGCAACTTGTATTAAAACAATTTTATATGATCTTGGTATGAATTATTATTGGGACAACCAATGGGTACTTTGTTTGGATAGTTCATTTTTACAATTAACCAAACAACGAATATATGATCAAGCTAAACAAGAGTTGCATTTCATGCTTGAAACATCACCAAAGTGTAGATTATATAAGTATATTGTGTCAAATGTAGAATTACAATTTTATTTACAAAAATGTATTCCTGTAATAGCTCGTAAATGGATAACGAGAATTCGCCTATCCTCACATAATCTATGCATTGAAACTGGTTGTTTTTATGGAATAAGTAGAAATAGTAGAATGTGTATTATGTGTGATAAAAATGTAGTAGAGGATGAATTTCATTTTATTTTAATGTACAAATTATAATGATATACGTAAAAAGTTTATCAAGAAATATTATTGGACTAGACCATCAACTTATAAATTAATACAATTGTTTTCTGTTGAAAACACTAAGGAACTCTGTAATTTAGGAAAGTACTTACTCTATGCATTTAAGTGCAGGAATAATATTTAAGACCTATGTTTATTATATGCAGTCTGAAACTCACAAACTGTATAATATGTAACTGATATTTCTGACGTTTGTTATTTATGTGTATGTTAATGCTATACAACTTGTAAACTGTATATTTATGCATATTATACCGATAAACTGTATTGTTTAAGGTAAATAAAGAATTGAATAGGTCTGTTTGTACTGTCAATATAATTCTCTATAGAATATTGTCGATTTCTAAAATTATCAAAAAAGCTACAAAATTTATAGGGAAATGTAGAAAAAATATTATTAAACCAATGACAGGTCTGTTTTTACTGTTAATATAACTATATATAGAATACGGTGGATTTCTAAAACGATCAAAAAAGTAATCAAATGTATAGACAAATGTTGAAAAAATATTATTTAACCAATAACTGGTCTGTTTTTACTGTCAATATAATTCGCTATAGAATATGGTCGATTTCTAAAATTATCAAAAAAATTATCAAATTTAGAGGTTAATGTAGAAAAATATTATTGAACCAATGAAAAGGTCTGTTTTTACTGTCAACATAAATATCTATAGAATACGGTCGATTTCTAAAATTACCAGAAAAGTCATCAAATTTATAGGCAAATGTAGAAAACATATTATTAAACCAATGACATGTCTGTTTTTACTGTCAATATATATATCTATAGAATACGGCCGATTTCTAAAACTATCAAAATAGATATCAAATTTATAGGCAAATGTAAAAATATTATTAAACCAATGACAGGTCTGTTTTTACTGTCAATATAAATATTTATAGAATACGGTCGATTTCTAAAACTATCAAAAAAGATATCAAATTTATAGGCAAATGTAGAAAAAATATTATTTAACCAATGACTGGTCTGTTTTTACTGTCAATATAATTCGCTATAGAAAATTCTTACACATGAATTACCTACTACTATAAAAATTTGCACATTTCATCAAAGATCTAGACCTTGTTTTCCAGTATTTCAAAATTCAAGATGGAGGAAGACACCCTATCTACCTTAAATACAATTTAAAGTGATCACGAATTTTCGGAATCTTGAATGACATACAATTTTAAGTGGTCGCGAATTTTAATCTCTTTCTTAAGTTTCTGCTCTTACATCTTATCTAGAGATACATACATATAATTATTAATGTTTTATAATTACATATCAGGAGATTCTGGAAATTTACTGGCATACAACTGTTAAATGTCCATGCGAAACTCATCTATCCAATACAGACAGTTTTTTCATTGGGATAATTGTATTCTGAAGAGTATCTGGCTTACCGTCATAAATGACAGATCAGTTTTCAGTAAAAAGTAAAATCACATAAATACTGAACTCAGAGGAAACTAAAATCGGAAAGTCCCTAATCACATGGCAAAATCATGTAAATTTAAACTATGTGCCCATTCTCTAGCTATATACCAACATAGAAATGAGTAAACTCATTTGCGTATCCTGTAACAGACAAGACATGAGGGTGACGCAGTGATGTTAAGGTTATTGCCACATGAAAAGATACAAAATTGCAGTGTTTTCAAATTCAGTGTCCAGTAAATAAATAGTTGTCTCCAATCATAGTATAGTCGGTGTGTATAAAGACAAAAGATGTAGATTTTGAAAAAAAGTAATACAAATCTATTTTTAGACACAGGGAAAAGGTCACGTGACCACCCGAAATAGAAAGTAAAATACTGACATATAAAACGTAGTAGAACAAGGGCATGCGGATGTTTAAATTTATAGTTTAAAACACCTTTGGGTAGCCTACGATCTAAAGTTTATTAAAAAAAAGCATGGCAAAGTGTTGTTTTTAAAGATAATGCATATAAATCCAACTTCAAAGTCAAATCATTTCGCATTTTGTGCTTTTTCGGAGTTTCGGACACATTTTTATCAATACTTATAATATCTGTATTCTTTGCCATATTTAAGCGAAGCGTAATTTCAAATTCTCTTTCTGGGAAATCAAAAAATATCGACCTTAGTGGCTAGTATTTTTTGAACTTTTTTGTTGATGTGATTTTGTTTTGTGATGATTGATTTATTTTAGACTTCATGGACAAATATAAGTTGATTAATTCTTTTAATCACAGTTAAGACATTTTTTGTACAAGCCTGAATTTGTATTAGATATCCAAATATAGGGAAGGATACTATTGTGGTTGAACTATTTGAAGTTAAAAAGTAAAGGGTATTTTTTTTCTTGACTCTTTAACTTTAACTATTTATTTCAATGTTTCAATGATTTTTTCTGAAAAAGCAAGACATATAGCGACCCTACATTTCTTCATCATCGTCCACAAATATTCACTCTGTGGTTAAATTTTTTGAAATTTTAATAACTTTCTTAAACTATACTGGGTTTCTACCAAACTTTGACAGAAGCTGGTTTATGATCATAATGTAGCATCAAGAAGTAAATGTTGTTAAACAAAATACATTTTTTCCATATTTTACTTTGTTCTGGAAGGAAACTTTACATTTATTTTGCACTTTTAGGTTTTTAAAACATTTATAAGATTCATAAACTTTTCTGGATTTTTATCAAATTTGGACTGAAGCTTTTTGCAATCAAAATTGAAAAGAGTGAAGGTTAATTTTTTATTTATTTTTTTATATAGCAAAAGTAGGCGAGACGCTAGGTTCCTCAGAACCCTTACAAATTTGTTTTATTATTAATTACCTGACTGGCCAAATATGTAAAGTTTTGGTCTCTCAACAATTGTCTGTGCATTAAGCTTGCTTTGCATTTGTCTGGTAATTTGTAACTCCTCATTTGTCAAAAAGTTGGCAGAGTCGTAAATCAATGATGCCATGAAACTAATATAGGTGTGGTTGAGAATGTCTGAATGGTTATGCCACATTTTTACGTGCAATGTCCTCTCTGTGGTCTTCAGCAGGTTTGTCAAATTTGTGAGAGACATGTTGTTATTGTATTCAATCCCAAGTTTGTTTAATTTCTGAACAGTTGTTTGGTAATCTAAGTCACTGTACTCCTGGTCTGTTGTAATACGTAGTACACTAGCTTTGTGTAATCTTAGTAATTCATTTTGTATAAGCTCTTGCAGTGGGATTTTTCTGCCATAGATGTGCGTTTTTGTTTCCTCCAGAAGTAGATTAATAGTGATGATGTTGATTTTTAATATCTTGGGTGTTATTTTGACGCCAATGTTTGTAGGCCTTTGAGGCAATTTTGTCTTTTAATATCATTTTTAGTTTTTTGCTAGATCTTTGAAGAGGTACTGATAGTTTTGATTTATAAACTCTTCTCTTTGGTCTTCGTATTCTTTGTATAATGTCTCGGCCACTGATTTTGAAATGCCTATTAAATTGAGCTATGTTGACACCATTGTCTCGTGCAAAGTTGGCTAGTACTTGGCCATCATTTTGAACGATTTTATTGTTACATGAAATTTCATATTTCCTAGCTAATCTTGACCAATTCATTATTGTATTGATTGATTGTCGTACCTCAGTAAGGAAACTTTCCTTGTCGAATGAGTAGGAGTCATAATGACCTATTGGGTTTTTTTATTTTTGTTTGCCAGTGGAGGTTTTTGTTTGGTTTGTTTTTACTAGTTTTTCTGCATCTTCTGTGGAGATGTAAGAAAGCTCTATTCGCTCATTATCATGTTGTTGAAAAGATTTTCCAGTTGATAGAAGGATCTCTAAATCGTTGTCATCACTTTGGAAGGAGGATTCTATTTGTTTTTTTAGTTTCTTTGATGGATGAAATGATTTTTTAATTTTTTTCTGCAGATGGCTCTTTTGGCGACAAATTTAGAACTTCTGCAAGTGTGGTTTTGAAGTTTATATCAAACGTTTTTTCCTACACTGGTTCCAACACCTTGACAACTGTGTGTACAGTTTTTTTCCCTTGATTTTTTGAAGTTGATACATTATGATCCTCCAAATTATTAACTAGGTCTTTACAGATTTTTTGTAATGGACTTTCTTGGTAACTTTTGTGTAACATAGAAGCATCTCCATGTGTAACATTGCATTGGTTGCAGTTTTCAAGGGTATGCTTACCCTTTTCATTTTCATTAAGCTTGAGCCAATTTTGCAGAGAAAAATAATTGATTAATTTATTTATTTCTCCTGAATGATTGTTGTTTTTATAGTACTTATTGGTTGTTACATAACTTTGAAGTCTTGAGCATTGCTGTTTAAATTGATTGTATGAATGTATTTTCAGTTTCTTATACTTGTTCATAAAAATATTGTAGTTCTCATATCTTTGTGTAATTGCCAATGATGGATTGTAATGTGCAATAAAGTTTGTCTGATTTACATCTTCTTTCTTATTTTTGTTAAACACATCTATTGCAGCACCGTCTTTGGTAGATCTTGAAATAATGACTTTGACAAAGTTGCAATAATTCATATTGTTAATTCATGACCAGATGATTAGATTGGAGAATTCAACATGTAGATACGGATTTTCATTGAAACAATTTGTAGCTATGCAGATATATATATATGTGGAATAAATATATTTGGTATGTCTTTAGAGCCATGGATTTGTCATTGATTAATCAAAGAAATCAAATAGTTGAAGCTGATGATCAAATTTCAAAGATTAAAAAGAGCTGATAATGGCTGCCATGTCCTTGAATGTTCTTCATTTGCAGTAGAGAAGTTAATAACTTAATGAGGAAATTGAATTTTTAAGTAAATCAGATGTATTTATTTAAGACATTTTAAACATAGAAACTTCTTATAATCTTTATAGCAATGATGAACATGCATACATTTTATAATCTACTGTTTAACTGTAGAACTGCATGATGAGCAACATGAAAAAATATTAAATAAAAAACCCAACTAAATAACAAAAATAAGTACCAACAAAAAATTGACACAAGAAAAAAAAACTAACCATTATTTAGAAGTATTGATTGAAAATATTTTGCAAGTGTGTGGTACATCAACAGAACTTCAGTATATATAGATAAATATACTTTATTAAACAAGAATTTAGTTTAGATTTAATAGTTTGGAGTGGTCTATGTGGGGCCACTAGGCTGTCTGCCCACTTTGTACCAGCAACTTGTATATAATGCCTAGGGAGGGAATCGAACCCTCATACATAGACCACACACATTTTCCAATAGGATATATATATATATATATCAATTAAAAAACTATCTGCTGATACAAGTGAACACCTTTATATTCGTTTCCATATATCAACATGAATGAAAGATGAAAAAAGGTAGGTTACATCATAAATAATTTTAACCAACCCCTCCCCCCTTTTTTTTCTCACTGAAATCTAGTCATTTGTGTTAGTACTATCCTGTAGTGATTTACAAATTATGTTAAATACTTTTATAAGAGATTTTTAAAAGATTTAAAGATTGGCATTCTTTCGTATTGTATGTCTCATTGATTTTCAGTTCTAAACCACATCAAAACTTGGCACACACTCTTGAAAAATAGTTTTTCCAGATTATTCATTTTCTGTGTGTGACACTTACATAGATTGACTCACTACTTACATGCCTATTTTTCATCAAACCAAAATGAAAAGTTGATTCAGGATTGACCATTGTAAAAATATATAAGTACTTTTGTTGTTGCTGTTCATAAGGAAACACATAAATATAATGTGATTATTCAGATGATTTTAAGTATGAAAGATATTTTGAAGACAGAACCGACTTGTTAATATTTTCTGCACTATCCATTATCACTAAAAGTATGAGTAACAATAAATATATATATAAGGAAAAAGGAGTACTAGTAAATTAATTATTAATAAAAAAAATATAATTACAGAACATTGTTATACATATAAATATAAAATGGGCAATTTTTTATTAAATTTTTTATACATATTTTTCAGTATATATGACAAAAAACTACAAGTTCGAGGAAACAAACCAGGTCACAAATAGGAAATGTTTAGACGTCACCAGGAAATCGAACAAGCCCAATCAATGAACAGTATTATCCTATTCTGAGGAACTTGAATAACATTAACATATATATCATATTATATATACCATATTGTAGATTTTTATGATGAACAAATATTTTTGTTATGATATTTCATGAAAATGATCAGTGCTTGCATCAAGTTAACTGTTAGGCTTTAATGATTAATATTCAGACCTTTTTTTTTGTGTATAAAAGAATAATTAGTAGCAATGGTGATTAATCTGTTCATATATCATAAAATACTAGAATGCAAAATAAACAGTTCTGCAACTTATATATGCAAGCAACTTCTTTCCTCCAGTCGGTTGTCTAAATGAGAAACTCGGCATGATAAGAATAAAATCTACGATAAAAGATAAAAATTGAACTGTTACAGTTATTAAGGTCTTTCCTCTCCGTGAGGAAAGACCTTATTGTTTTTCTAATGTTTTTTTTTTCTTTTTTTCTTCTCAGCATTTTTTTGGCAGGCCCTCCTACCGCTACTATTGGAGTTATCAATACCAAAATTAAACCATAAATAGACCTCAACATGAACTTTTACCAGATAAACTTTTGTAGGATTTCACCATCCCCTTTAGGAATAATCTCCCTTTTATTGATTTTTTTCAACATGGTCCCCCTAAAATGTGTTGAAAGATATCATGACTTTATTTGGTCAATAGGTAGATCTCATCATGATGTATTACCATATGAGGCTGCATATGATTTCATCATGCTCTTTGAGAGTTATATCCCCTTGAAGCAATTTCTTTTATTTGCATTTTTCTCAAAAAGTATAAGAGATAGAATTGAATTGAAAATGACAGCATGTATTAGAACAGATGGCAATGTTTATAAACATAAACTATCAATTTGTTACTATCCCTTTTAAGGAGGTATTTCCCTTTAAAAATTAAAAATAATTTTTCAAAAATTCTATTTCGAGAACCGGAAGTCATAGAGACTTGGAACCTTCATCAATAATCTTAAGTTCATATGACCTTTAATATGCACCTAAGGTCAAAGGTCACCGAGTGCAAAAAAAAAATTACGCTGCAATTTCAAGCTTACATATTAGAAAAACGATAAGACTTTGCTGCATACATACAGCGTATAAAATGTTCTTCACGACGAGCTCTACATTTTATACAATAAGCCCAAAAATGTCCGACCGTCTGATCAAAAGTTACAACGGGATGAGTCTTAAAAGTATAGTATTGTGTTTATATCTTTTTAAAGGTAACAGATATCAACCTCCTATAAACTGCAAAGATGATCAGTAATTCAAGACCTTCAATTTGAGATCAATGTCAGGTCATGATGAAATTTCACCTTGACCTTCACAGTATACTATGACCTTGACCTTGTGATATTTGAAAGGTCAGGTGGTCCTGAGTTGAATGGTGGTAGTCCCAAGTCTCCACGACTTCCGGTTCTCAAGTTTGTTATTGCATCATATATTTGATGATTAATTGTGACCTTTGTGAACTTTGAAATTGTCCCAATTCTTGTTCTATAATGTTGTCCTTTATCTGTAGATCATTTAGCATTTAACAGATTTGAGATATCTATTGTCGTTTTAGAGATAATGCAGTTTGAAGTTTTGCGAGCGGAGGCATGTATTTCTGAATCAACAAGAGCTTACCACTTAAAATGTTTTAGAAATTGAAGAGGTTAACATAGTTATATGTTTGACCAAATACCAAAAACATTCCATGGAAAAAAACGCCAAAAATTCAATTTGAAATTTTCAAGTTTTGCATTGACTTTGTAAGTTTCATAACTTCTATTTATATAATTGATATTGCATCATTATTTGCACTTTGTCAAATGGGGTCATCTGATATATCAAATTGAAGGTCTCAATAAACTCTACTTAAAAATGAAAATTTAAAACCCCCTTTTCATCCCAGGGAGACGGGTGGGGTCATTTAGTGCAAACATTCAAATTTCTCAGATGGTAAGGTTGTCGCATATCAAATGAAAGAACATAAAGCGTACATTTCAAATTTCAAATTGACGTCTCCCAAAAATGGGTTAGATGGGGTTATTGAGTGCAAAAAATAAATTTTCTTTTTCGATATGGTTGTTGTATATCAAATGAAAGGTCATGATGTGTACATTTGAAATATCAAATTCCCGACCTCCAAAAATTGGTTGTATAGGGTTATTAAGTGCAAAAATCAAACTTTTTAGAACATGGCGTTGTCGCATATCAAATGAAAGCTCATCTACCCTGTGTTACATATGTCATACTTCCGATCTCAAAAATGTAGGCGGATGAGGTCATTAAGTGTAAAAAGCGAAAAGTTTCAGAAGGTATGCTTGTCGTATATCAAACGAAAGGTCGTACAAAGTACATTACAAAGACATCACTTTTACTGGAAAGACCTTTCAATTGTTTTACAAACAATTGAGATACTAGTTTATACGTATATTTTGACATGGACTTGAAGAATGAGAAAAAAGTCGAATGCATATTTTACTGAAACCCATTGTATGATGTATATTAAAAAACTATTTTTTTGATAAAATGCTCATGTAGACTATATTTTCTATAAAATGCTCATGTGAGCAATCATTGCTAACATGATTTTATTTTTGGATTTGCACATGTGAAATTCAACATGAAGTGAGCTTTTATATAACATATAAGGAAATGCTCATATGAGCTTCACGTGTGCAACTGCACGTGAGTTTTTTAACATGCAAATTAGGGTAGTTGCACGTGTGCAAATTTTTTTGCTCATATAATGCTCACCTCATATGCAATTATGTCAGAGCAGCACGTATGCTAAATGTTAGCAGATTTTGGTAAGGGAATGGACAGAAATATTGCAATACAATAAAAACAATTTGTTCGCATAAAATTTTTGATCTTTTTAACGATTCAAGCTTTGAACATTCTTGAAGTTTTATTTCTTATTCTGGAAATATGCGTATTTTGTACACTTTTTATTTATTTCTGAATTATATGTTAGCTGTTTCTACAATGTTGGCCAGACAGAGTTCCAATTCCTCTCCCCTAGATGGGAAGGTCGAGCACATTATCCTTTTGTAACGGCTACAAGCAATTATAAATTCATCTACGGACAAGTTCGTCATCAATAGGTCATCATTTTCTGATGTTTTTTTCTTAACGGGAATTTCATAATTTGGGATCAATAGGGAGTTTAAATTCACATCTTTACCTGTGATTATATTCTGTCTGATTTCCAGCGAAATCATATTTGTCGCTGATAGATAAACCGGCACACCAAACGATTTAACGGAGCATACTGGCATTATGTACGAGTCATTTTGGGCGAGACGGTTTGTTGACGGCCGTTTCGGCAATTGGGGTTGTCATAGAATGAGACATGAAGGATGCTGCCATAGCTGACTGTAAATTAAAAAGTATTGACGTTTCTTGCAGCATACTCTGTCGGCTATTTACTTGATTAAGAGTTTGTTGACAAAGTTCTATTGTGTTTAACAACATGTTATTGACTTGGGCGGAAGCTGCCTCTTGCATATGGGCAGACGTCGGGATATTTATGTCCAGATTAATTCGCGGCAATGAATTTGAAGCAGAATTTATATTTGACGAATATACACTATCTTCTATAACACGGTTGGAATCATCGTTTGCAGGAATATTTTCTTCAGTCTACAGAACTATTATTTAAGGCGATAATAGTTGGATTGTCTGATGAGTCGTGACTACTTTTGTACGTTTCTCCTTTTATGTACATCGTCTAAATACATTTTTCTGATTGCACTATTATTCAAAATAATCAAATGTTTATGCTCAATTCCTTTACCGCATTCTTTAATTGTGAACTTGTCCAATGGGCTGGATTAGAATTGTCAATATAGCTTCTGGTCCTTACACGTCTGGAGGCTATTATAAATCAAAATTATACAAAAGTTTCTTCTTTCTGAACTTGCTAGCACATACTTGTATGTCAAAATAGACTGCAATCACGATTAATACGTTAAATCCAAATTAATGCTTCGGTACTTATCAAAGGTACCAGGGGTATAATTTAGTACGACATACGCGTGTTTCGTCTACATAAGACTCATCAGTGACGCTCATATCAAAGTTTTTATAAAGCCAAACAAGTACAAAGTTTTAGAGCATTGAGGATTCAAAATTACAAAAGTTGTGCCAAATACGGCTTAGGTAATCTATGCCTTGGATAAGAAAATTCTTAAGACATGATTTAACAAACTTTATTAAAATTATCTGTTTAAAAATTTTGAAATTATTATAAAACTAAGGTTTCAACTCCCTCAGGCAAAGTTGGCTTTAGATGAATTTGGCTATTTATTTTAGGTATTTTTATACCAAAAGCTCTTCAACGATTTTCGGTACTTATCCATTTTCGGATTTCAAATGTTTGGCTTTGAGCGTTCCTGATGAAGGTAAATCCAGAAAAGTGCTTCGGACGCAATGAATTATTAAACGTGTTGTTTTCCATTTTAAGTTGAATAAATACAGTCGATGAAATTAAAATATAAATTTTCAAACGAAAACTATGCTCTGCACATGAAAGGAAAAAAGAGGTTATAAAATCTGAGACGTCATGTACATTGTACAAAAGTGAGGCTGGAATGACCACGCGGATGAAATACCTTGAAAGGGGCACCAGGGGGTAATAACAGCTATAAACTATAAATCTGTCACCGAGGAAACTGGGTGACTTTTAGGGTTGTGTAACAAGAGCTTGAATGAATGGCCTCTTGTTACTGAAACTGTGTGATTCACCTGATCACACAACGAACGATTGCTCTGAATAGCATTGATAACTCTGGAACTGAAACTCTGGTGAAAATAACTACTTGAGACTCTGGAACTAGCGATGAATAAACCAATAATTCAGCGTGGAAGACTTATACTTTTATTATAGATGGACTGTGTTCAGTGTAAAGTCCGGAGTCCGAATCTTCCTTATACAAATTGTAAACAAGTATTTATACATCGTTGAATTGAGAAGTATAGACATAACAAATAACAACAAATTAGAGTAATATTGTTCACTGACAAAGATTGAACTATTTTTAGAACTTGAAGAATAAATATTAAATGATAATCTGATTATGAAAATTAAGAACATACATTATGAATAAGGTAAAATGTCACTAATTAGCTAACAGAGTATAACATGTCACTCAATGTCCAAACTGAGAATTAAATGCATATCAAAGCATGTTGATTTTAAGCCCTGGATTTGGAATGTAAATAGAAACAAAAATATGAAATTAAATGAATTACAAAACACATAGAATTAAAGCAAAAAATATCAAAATTGAGAATTTTTTATTATAGTCCAAAATAATAAACGAAGCTGCTTTTCCCTGGTCACAATTATATACATAATTAACACAGAAGGTTTTCTGGTGATATATAAATTGAAATGTTTATAGAATGTCTATGATCACTTCCTACTCTTTTTGAACTTACGTTCATTCACTTTTATTGGTTTAATGTTTGTAAATATAAATATTGTTTGGCAACATTTTACGAAATAATCATGTTTTAATTAACTTAGTACTACATTTACCCCCATGTTCTATTTTTAGCCAAGGCGGCCATCTTTGTTAGTTTGCCAGGTAACCGGACACATTTTTTAAACTAATGGTGATTGTGGCGAGTTTTGGTTAAATTTGGCCCAGTAGTTTCAGAGAAGATTTTTGTAAAAGTTAACGGACGACGGATCAATTTAGTTAAAAAAAAAACATCAAATGAATTACTTAACATTTTTTACATACACATGTAAACATAATCTGTAGTAAAAATATTGAATTATAATCATTATATAAAAATTAAACTTTAAAATGAAATCAACTATGTAGATATGATATATACCGACACATCTTAAATTAGAAATAAATATAGGCATTTCATGTTTCACCTTGATAACAAAAGCGTTTTACTGCAAGTTGGGAGAAGACAAAGTGACCATATTTCGTTTCCCCAATACCCTTACGGGGCATACGGACACATATTAAAATAATTATTCTGCTATTTACAACGAATCACAGGAAAATATTAATAGCCTGTCTTCTTTTTACCGTGATACACCATTGTCTAAGATAATTAATCTACGACATAACAAATTTTAGTTAGATTGACAACCAATAAATCGGCATACAACGAAATTTCGCGACAAGCTGACATTTTTCAAAAATGCGAGTTAAGTAAAATGTGTTGTATATTAAGAAAAAAAATCTGAGTCTATTTTTTTATTTGTTTCTTCAATTTCTCCTTGGCATAGGCAATAAATTCAACTGTAATCTCTGAATCTGTAGCTTACTTATAACTGTGTTTCCTATAGAACCCTTCAGTATAACCTGAAATATACGAAATACTATTGCTTAGTATGAATACCTTAGTCTGGTCGTAGTTCAGGACTGAAACCTCCGTGGGTTGTTCTGTCTCATTTGTGTAACCGTTTACCTTATTCTGGTCGTAGTTCAGGGCTGAAACTTCCGACGGTTGTTCTGCATCATTTGTGGAACCGCCTACCTTATTTTGATCGAATTTCAGGGCTGAAACCTCAGATGGTTATTCTGTCTCATTCGTGGAACCATCCACCTTAGTCTGGTCGTAGTTCAGGGCTGAAACCTCCGATAGTTGTTTTGCGCCAGTCGTGAAAACAACTACCTTTGGCTGATCACTACGTCTCTCTGATGAAACATTCGAAGGATGTGCTGTCTCAGTTTTGGAACCAGCTTCAAAGGGCTCATCATCCTCTCATTGTCTATCTACATTAACAGGAAGTTTTTCACCTATACTTATTTCATCTTCCAGTTCATTAGTTGTGTAGTGGTCATCGTCAGCGTAACACGAAATAACAATTAAAAACATGTATGATAACACTTAAAAAAGAGTCGACAACCGAATCGTAACAAATACCTGGGCATTCAATATACAAAATACAAACCCGGGAACAAAGTCAATCAACTCGTGATGACGACAGCAAAACTTGTGGGGTGATTACTAAAATCTCGGTGCATCAGAAAATAAGAATGAATATATGAGATTGAATTATGTTTTTGTCATCTGACCATAAACCCTTTCTGCTAATATATTTTGCTATGCGTTGACAATAAAATTTCATATTTGTAATGAGAAAAATGTTTTTTTTTTTGTATTATGTTGCTCTCTTTAAATAACATAAACCCTACATTTACATTAACAAAATTTAATATTGAAAAAAGTTACCCAGTAACTGTCTGTAACAATATGACCATAACGCTATCATCAATGGAAATTCCATCATTTCATCATGATCATCTAAGAAGTCGATGTAACTTTGGTATGGTGGAATCAATGGAACGAAATGGTTTGTACTCCAATTTTCCCTAGTCATATCAGTCCTTGTAGAACTCCAAATCATGACAAATTTTGCCAGGTTATTCATTTGGACTATACTGGCTCTCGGCAATATTTCTCTATGCAGAGTTAATTTTAGTAAACACTATCCAATCTTTGGATATATGGAATCAATAACATAGTTTAAACAGGATGAGAGTGCAAACAACTGCCATATCCCCATAAAATTTTAACTTTTTACGACCTCCTACTCTATTGATAACTGTATTTGTTAATTTGACACCAGTCGTATATTGTTCTGAAAACATTGTTTAAGATTTCACAAGATTGTAAGCTTCTATTTTTATACTGATTCTAATATTAGAGAATATGTTTTTAATATTTTAAAAAATGAATGGATTAAAAAAGATGATAATAAATTACATGAAATTAAACCTAATATAGGTAAACCTTTTAATAATTTTATGTGCAGAAAAGATCAGTGTATTATTTCTAGATGTCGTATTGGTCATACTAGAATAACACACGAGTATCTTTTAAAAAATGAAGATGAACCACAATGTGTACCTTGCAACTGCAAGTATACTATTAAACATGTTTAAATTAATTGTATTGACTTTGCTGACATTCGTAAGAAGCATTTCAATGTCAATAATATATATGATTTATTTAATAATGTTCCATTTACAAATACTGTTGCATTTTTAAAAGAAATTGGAATGTATTATAGAATACAAAAATGTTATTATATTTAAGTCGTTTTTAATTTTTATCACGTTATTTTACTCATATTGATATTTATTTGTAAATAATCAATTTGCTTTAGTCTAGAATTTTAGTATATTGAAGGACTTTTTGTCTTATTTTAAAATATGCTTTAAATTGTAAAAATTATCGAATTAGCTCTCGCCGCGATATAGCCTTTTTGTGCTAATGCGGGGTAAAGCAACCAACAATCAATCAATCAATATTTTTTTGGGAGGTCAATTCCTCTGTTCAGATAATCATTGGATGTGCACTTATCAACATGCAGACACATTTCAATTACGTTACGAGCTCTGATTTCCTGGTGGTCAGATTCTTAACCAAAGCAGGCTACATTGGCATATCTGGAAGATCAGAAACTTTGAAGTAAGGAAGTTCACATACATTTCGCCTGTAATTCATTAAATGATTTTGCTGATTAGAGATACAGTTAAACGACACGGTAAGAGCGACTGTGGTTACGAGGCAAATATGCGGTATCGGCGATAGGTAGTTCATGTACGTCTTGCGCTTCTCCGTTCATGTCACATTCAAAGTTGTATAGTTTGTTTTTTGGAAAATGCAGCTCGTCGATTAGATCAGAAATAGTATTATCCTCACTGAGATCTTGATAATGTGATGATTGCTGGAGATTCCATTGTCATTCTACTTGATTAAATTTTATTCAAACTCATTTTTTTTCTCCAAAAAAGTCGGTATAGGTATTTTCAGCTTATAAATTCACTGTTGCACATCCTACAGTTATTATGTCCATAATCCGGCTTGTGGTTTTCCATCATATGTCGAGGAAGTGTTTTTCTTTTATATCTGAACTACTATCATGTAAGGATCGCATTGAAACATTTTGTGCATTATTCAATTATTTTCATCTTTATCTGATTCTGAAAACTTACAAATTTACGGTCTCCAAGAAATGAACAACACTAAAAAAATGTGATATGATTGCCAATGAGACAACTCTCTACAAACGACCAGATGTAAAGCTGAACAACCAGATGAAAAGCTGAACATTTGCAGATTTTTGTAATCATATTGCTTCAGTTATCCGCTTGACCGTGAGCACTGCGAGTGGGATGAGTGCGTTATACGAACCATTCACTCAGAGCCACTTCTGTATTGGAATTTATTGGGAAATTCACAAGTCGTCATACAATGATTATCACAGGACGTAATAGTGAAACCATTCTTCAAACCTACACTGGTCACTCAGTTGATGAGATACAAAAAACAAAACAATATGCACGACACTTTGCTACATGTAAGGAAGCATTTTGGTCACTTTTGAGTAAAACAATTATGATTTGTTATCCACCATCCTGTTATCCATGGTTACTATAGTCAAAAAGGTTGTATCCTATTCTATGAATGTGAAGGAGCAGAACTGTGCGCTCCATTCTTTCAGCACCTAAACAAACTAAAACAAATTAAATGTTGTCTTCAATATCTACAGGATGAATGCATGATGATTACACAGACAGAAAGTTCAAGAAGTAGCACATCACAACAATTGCCAAGATCTGACTTGACTATTCGATTAGGTTCAAACTATGATGAAACTCTTAAAATGTTGGAGAATCTTTACTTCCATAATGGAAGAAACTTTAGCTCAATTATAGCCATGGGGAAGAAATATCAATTGAATATGGTGTAAGACGTTTTACACAGAAGTTAAGTGTAAGGACCACAGACTTTTGTTCATTAATTTCTTATCAATTCTTATTTGCAAATCTCGGTTGTATATCCAAGTTTGAAGTTCATATGGTTTAGTTATTAGTGTGCAGCTACAGTTGGTGTAATTAATTATTGGTACGGCGAAATCCGGTGCGTTCCGTAGTTGCTCGCTAGAAAATTTGTAAAAATACATGCAAATCTGAGCAATCTGAGAGCTTTTCATCTGTTTTTCAGAAAGTTCAAATTCCCTAAAAGTCATGCTTTTTGTGTATATCTATCGAATATTTTTTGCCTCAGTTACAAGTGTGTCCATCAGTTGAACTTCAAATGTGTTGGATTTCTGTTATTAGTAGTGAGTTTAGAAAAGCCATGACTTGAACACACAGATAAGGTGGCAAATCACGAACACAGAATACTGACCAAATTGTTTGATTCATCAAACAAACTAATAACTAACTATGTTAAAGGTTTCTGTCTCGTGTACTGTACATTACATTACACTTCTGTTTACATTACAAACTTCATTAACTTACATTACACATCTTTATTCATAATGAACGATAGAACAAGATTGATTAGAATTGTACAAAAATGTTCCGTCGGTTTTCCTTGAAAACAAATTCTCTCGCAACAGCTACCAAATTGAGGTGGTCTGTTTTTTCCTTAAGATTGTTTAATCTACTTTAGGTCATTGTAGAGCGTAGATGGGTCTTCATTCTTTAAAAGGAACTAAATGACCTTTCACTCGTCGCATTCGTTGCATATTCTTTCTTCCTTTGACAATGCTTTGAAGAAATTTATGATATCAGAAAAAACTGCTTCCCCTTTGTTTCCATCACATTCGAAATTTATGGAAAGCATATTCTAATAAACAATAAACGATGATAATCCCTATCACATACGTATCACGTTTTAAAACACAATCGAAAGCGCGTTAATATTGTTGGTATTTACACGGCGGTGTTTAGATGCATCTCCAGTTCCCGTATTAGGAAAACAGAAAGTAACTGGACACCTAGCGCTCTTTTCAAATAACTTGAACGACTACAGTTACAGCCACGATTATAAAGAAACAGAAGTGCAAGCCCAGAATAAATTTGCTGTGATGTTATGGCCGACTGAAAGTGGGTAAATGTCAGTACATAGTCTTGGGAAAATTAAAGAGCCTCTTAAGCCATGGAAAGACATTAAACTCGGCGACAAAGGAAAGGCATCTTATCCCGGGTACAAAGAGTTGTGGGATTTTGAAATTTTAGCCATTGGTTGTAAGAACACACGATAATTCACCAATGCATGTATGAAAACAAAGGATGTTATGCATGGAACAACAATGGAAGATATTGTTAGGTGTTTTATGTCCATCAGACTTATCATATCAAGAACAAGAAGAAAATATGAATCTTGTTAGTAAGATATAATAGTCATGATTCAAATTAAAACAATCCTCTTAAATATATGTTAAGACATTATATATTACTGTTTATGAAATATAAGACGTCTATACAAATAAACAATTTAATGTGGTTCAGCTGTACTTGGGAACTCCACAAGATTTGGTATCACACAAATATTAATGAATCCACAGTTTAGGTTGTTGAATTATTAATTAATAAATACATTTTCGTTTGGTTTAAAGATAGTGATTTGATGAAGGATGCGTTTTCAAGCTCGATGGAAGTTGAAGACAAATATAAGGAAGTGGTTACTTCACAGAATGTTTTATTGCAACCTTAAGGTAAACAACTTCAAATTCATACTATTACAAATTATTTTATAGTCATGATAGTAGCAGTGATTAAATCTGTTTTTGAAACGGTACACATGCATGACATGCTGTATAAAAGTTTGCTTCTCTTTATACCAACTTCATTCAATGAAGAATAATTATACATTTTGTACACTTTTCAACTTTCTATTAACTGATATGTTTTTGTTAATTTTTTTTTCATCTAACAATATCAGCTTTTTCGGATCTAGCATTTTTGTGTATCAGCTACTTTTAAATATAAACACAGATTTGTAATTCTAATTTTATTTTTAGATGTTAGAGGAGCAGTTTCAGACAGTGTAAGTGATGCCTTAACAAAGCACTGTTTTGACATGGACATGGGAGAAATCAGAAATTTGATTGGAGCAGTTTTATGTCCACCAAATAAAATGAAAGGAATCCTTAAAAACCATAGTTACTACAGAACAACGTGAAGACAATTTCTTCTTCATTTAACCTCTGAATTTTTATTTTATTTTAATATTTGATATCCATGAAAAATGGTATTCCTGGAATAATAATGAATCCACAGTAGATTTTTAAGTTTGTGCCGTGATCTGTGTTTCTGAAACAAATATTCTTAGAAGTGGAGAGTTGTCTCATTGGCAATCATTCTAAATCTTTTTAATTATATAATAAATAATAATAGATACATTTTAATTTCTTTGAAAACAAAACAAAAAAATTATTTTACTGTATTGATCATGATGATGAAACATCCAAATGAATATGCATTGATTTCACATAATGTGTCATTGATTTTGATTTATTCTCAAATGTTGGCATAACCAAGTAATGACATTAAGAAAACACCTTAAAATCTAATTGTAATACAAATGTAACAAACCAAAATGCGTAGCAAGAAGTTAAAAATTACTTGTTTAACGTTTTTGTATGTATTTCTTGGGCTTACAGGAAGTATGAAAAATTTCTTCGACAATCCAGAAAATTGTCCACAATAGTGGAAAGACACAAGTGTTCCTTTTGCATCACTTAATCACCCTAAGAGTAAGTTATATTTGCAGTTCTTAATATCAGTGGTACATTTTTCCATAAATGGCTGCATCTAATCAAAAAGGACCTTTACATGATAACATTTAAATGTAGGACATCTAGATAAACTATTGCCACTATTGGCCAACGCCTTGCTTCTCTGATGTGCAGCATCCCCAGCCAATCCATGTTGTTTGGGTACCAGGCAAACCAAGCAGGTACATAATGTTCAAATGTGTAGGAAGTATCATGATACTGTACCAACATATCTCCAGAACAGACCAAAACTGTGTGTACATCATGGTATGGAACGGCCTTCACCAAACTGCACAAATACACTTGGAGAAAACATCATAGAATAAGCTAATGGCGTTTACATGGTCAGAAGTGTTGACTCGGAAAAGACTTGCACAGTTTGCCTAGATGAAAATGAACCTTCCTGCAATTGTATGGATTTAGCAAAAAATCATTAGCCCTGCAAACATAATTAATGTTTGCTGTTTTAGGTAGCATTGCAGGACGGGAATGGGATTCTTTACCAATGGCATACAGATATTGTTCTCGGTTTAGTCTAGACCCGATTGTCAATGTGGTATCAGCAAACCTTAGCCATGTGAACATTCATGTTGGTCCAACTAATGAAGATGGTGAAACGGGTGAAATAGATCATTTTCATGAGCAAGAAATAGATGCAGAGCCTGTTATGAGCCAACCTGTAAATGTTAACACCTATACTTTTGGAACGTACATTACCAGATGCACTCATTTAAATGAAGACATACATAACTGATTCTGAGACATCATTTGAAGAAATCGTAGTGGACATACAGGCTTTGTACAGCAATACTTATGAAATGCTACCACTGGAGGAAGGACTTCCTGTTAGAAAGGACTCGAGTGAGAATTTTCAAAAGAGCTGAAGACTCTCGTGACAATATAGCGATGATTTAATGATTCATTTCAGATTGACGTCGTTTGCGACTTAATCTAATTTTTGAATTAGAACAAATTGATTGATTGTTGGTTGCTTAACGTCCAGTGGCAAATATTTCATGCATATTCAGGACGAGAACAAGTTCACAATAAATACAATAGGTAGGTTGATACAATAGAGGCTATCTGGGGCATCGGATGATGGTCGGAGAAATTTTGACTGCCACCGGAAAAGGAGGGTATATTGGATAGGGACAGAAATTTTGCCTTGAAACAGGCCACCTACGGACCCCTCAAAGAGTTGTTGCAAGGGTTCTTAACGTGCAAAAAGCGTGGCTCTCTCTTTACACGAGGCATCGGATTTAACGTCCCCCTTCTGACCGGACGTGACTGCGAACTTGATACATCCCGCACAGCCAAACGGACGCCCCACTTCGGCAAGCGTTTTACTGCCGGTCGGGAGAAGACCAAGTGACCATATTTCTATACCCCAGTCACCTTTGGGGATTGAATTAGAACAAATGTATGTTGCCTGCATATGTATTAGATCGCAAACTTCTTGAATCCAAGGATTCATTAATTTCTACTTCTTTCATTTCAACCCAAAAACAAAGAGCTCAAGATTATAAAATATTGTTGATGTGATCTTTACAGTAGCAATCCCGTGACTATTTAGTATTTTCGTTAATTTAACTATATAACAATTTCTTTCAATGGAACGTCCGTTTAATTGTAAGTGGTTATGGTTTATTCCAAAAGATATTATTCTGATCCCATCAACTCATCACATTTTGCTGCATGAAGATATGTTCTCGCGTAAAACGTCACTTCATTCCTAAAATGAGCAGCATGGGTTACAGGTGATCAACTACATTGTATATTGATTTTTTTTAATTAGGTGTGGATTTGGAATAGAAAAGCAAAGGATAGGAAGGGTGGAGTGCCACCAGCCTACAGTAAGAAGAAGGCAGCTGTAAGGAGACCATCTGTATACACTTTGTTTTCAAAGCAGTTTACTATCTGAAGATCTATAGGTTTTAAGCACATGATGGTTGCATCAAGAGAACATGTGGATCCACACTTGTTTGGTACCAACAAAGGACTTGAGTACATTTTACAACCTCCAGTACTCGAGAATTTCAGGAAATCAGTGTTTGGAAAATTTAGAAGTTTACCTTAATCAATAGTGTACTGCTTGAAGAAAATTCGTGCAGAAAACAAAGTTGATGTTCACATCACTAGTTCATCTGCATTTCATTGATCATATCTGCCAAAACATTACGACTTTAACGGAACACTACATTCAGAAAGTCAAGACGGCTCAAACAAAGAAATACAACAACGAGCGTAGCGAATGTCCATATAAGGCGATTCGATGAGGAATGATTGCTTTTATTTAAAAATCGTTTACGGCTTACTCTAATTTTAGCATAAGAATATTTACCCTGCAGTTGAATTTGATCGTGAACATCTTGAATCACATGTTTCATAAATTTCTACTGCTTTTCATTTCAACCTACAAACAAAGAGCTTATTATCATAAAATATGAATTTTAAAAGCAAAATGTGAAAATGGCAAAGTCAGCAAAAATCCCGTCTTGCTCCTTTTAGTGATTATGGGATTTCCTATTTTATATATTTTTTATTTTGATCTGTAGATTTATGCCAACTCGCTAAAACCATCGGAAAGGCATCGGATTTAACGTCCCCTTCTGACCGGACGTGACTGCGAACTTGATACATCCCGCACAGCCGAACGGACGCCCCACTTCGGCAAGCGTTTTACTGCCGGTCGAGAGAAGACCAAGTGACCATATTTCTATACCCCAGTCACTCTTGGGGTAACGGCTGTTTGAGATTAGGAATTTATTGTTCAGAGTGTAGATTCCGATAAAGTTTATACAATCAATATGCAAAAGCATGCAAGCACATTCTGTCAGTGATTCACACTTAAATGCCACTGGAACTGACTACCAACTGGCTTTCAAAATTACACCGTTGATTCTAATATTGCAGAAGTTGCCAACACCAATTTTATACAGAAAACACACCAGAACACATCACGGGAAAAAACCAACCACAAGAAGAACTGTTAAACTAAAGCAAGTCTTGCGAAATGTCTTGAACTGTTGAAAAAAATGGAGACATCCTTCTATAATATCTAAGTATTAAAGATTTTTTTTTTTTTCTTCAATAGAAAAAAAAATAAACTGCCTAAAAACATAACAAAATCAATGATTCTGTTCGTATTATTACCATCGTATTCAACTATTTCTCATTTGGAGTACGACTTATTACCTATAGCCGGCAATTTCACATGTGCGTGTACACTTGTATTCATCATTGATATCTTATGATTTCATCTTACAGCCCGCTTGTAGTAGAACAAGTGGTAAAATATGTAATTTATTCTAATGAAGAAGGCCGTAATGGTCGAAACGTATGGGAATTTGTGTTATAGTTTTTATTATATATACACATGGAAAAAAGTATTGCAACACCAAATTGAAATTGAAATTAAAAAAACACTCTTTATTTTTTTGTGATATAATTTGTTAAAATAGAACCAGTTAAACATTATTTATACATCACCTGAGTTTGATCAATAATTATCGACTCGAGATGTTCTTATCTGCACATCCAGCTACTGTATCCGTAAACAGCAAAACAAGTGTTTTTATCCTCATTGTTTTCAACACTTTAAATAACCAAGTTTATAAATTTAGGCGATTGACACCTTGTAATGGGTTCTCCACAACTCTTAACCGCAGCAAGATGGCAGATTATCAGCATGAGAGAAGCAGGAATGTTGCTGTGATAACCACACGTTTTGTTAGTCATCACCATTCCATTATTAGTCGTTTTCAGAATAAATATCAAGCAATAAACGCTGTTAAAGATTATCCGAGATCAAAAAGACCCCTTATGCCATCTGCTGGGGAAAATCAAGCATAATGAAGGTTGGTCAGAAAGAAACCCATTGCATACAATTCAATCATAAAAAGAGATTGGTGGGCATACAGGAGCCTTTTAACAAAAATTGTTCGAGATCGACTCATCGCTACTGGTTATCGTGCGATAAGACCATTTCGGGGACCTTTGCTGTTGAACAGACACACAGTTTTCCGTATCCAATGTAGTGCAGAGCTCGCCAAAGTTGGAAATAAGCATCGTGGAGGAAGATCCATTGTTCCAATGGAATTCGGTTTATCTTCCTAGGCCCGATCGTAGCCCGGATTTGACCCATATCGAGCATATATGGGACACTATTTGGCGTATAATGCGCGAATGGACACCCCAGTCCAAACACGTGATGAAATTAACAATGCCCTTCATCAGAAATGGTTGCTGCTACCTTAGCAACAAATTAGTCGATTTATGCCAGGAATCAGAAGACGTTAAGTGGCGGTTAACCGTTTGAATAGAGGCTGCGCACAAAGTACTAATTCTTTGGCGTATAACGATCAACCGTGATGTGAACAATCATCTTAAGGTTAATTTTGAAATGTCTGACATTGTAAAGTTCGACTACAGTAAAAGTTGTAAAATGCAGTTTTTTGTACAAAAAAACACTTCATTTTGTTATTAAGATTGTGGTTAAATAAATCATTTTTTTCAAAAAAAATTTGTTCGTTAAAATGCCAATGTGATCATAAAGTATGTTTCAATATTATTTTACAAATATTTTATCAAATTCAATCAAAAATAAAAGGCTGATTTTTCAAGTTTTAAAAAATCAAGGTGTTGCAATACTTTTTTCCATGTGTATATATCTTCTTTTGAACAGAGGAACTTTATCAACGTATTAAACTTTGTTTTATTTTAAGCATTAAGTAGTTAACTTAAACATAACAACAATAATTTATTAATTGTTGATTTTACATCCCCAGTATATGAGTATGAGTCATTGACTTGTCTATATATTCTTGTAATTTGCATTTTATTCATCTCTGCTTCATTATCTCTCTAATTTTAGGCCAAGAATTGGTATGAAGATGGCAGTTCACATCCTAATTTTACAATGTTTTATTTGCAGAGATGTGAAATTGTGACAAGGTATGACTGGTAATAAATATAAACTAGAGGCTCTCAAGAGCCTGTGTCGCTCACCTTGGTCTATGTGCATATTAAACAATAGACACAGATAAATTCATCACAAAATAGTGTTTTGGTGATGGTGATATGTATGTACATCTTACTTTACTGAACATTCTTGTTCCTACAATTATCTCTATCTGCAATGAACTTGGTCCAGTAATTACAGTGGAAAATATTTTCAAAAAATTATGAAAAATGTTAAATATTTACTATAAAGGGCAATAAATCCCTAAGGGGTCAATTAAGTTATTTGTAGATATTATTTTACTGAACATTATTGCTTTTTACAGTTTATCTCTATCTTTAATAATATTCAAGATAATAACAAAAAACGGCAAAATTTACTTAAAATTAACAATTCAGGGGCAGCAACCCAACAACAGATTGTCCGATTCATCTGAAAATTTCAGGGCAGATAGATCTTGACCTGATAAATAATTTTAACCCATGACAGATTTGTTCTAAATGCTTTGGTTTTTGAGTTATAAGCCAAAAACTGCAAATAAACTAAATATGTTAGCACAATACAAAGAAGCTTTGCATCAGAACACTTAGTTGAATCTTTTGAATTTATATTTGCCTGTCTTACAGCGACAGCTGCAGTGAAAGTATCTTTATATCGTAAAGTAAGTTATACAAGTCCACACGGTATAATATATGAAACCATTCAAAACAAAAAATCAACAGTCTTTGTAATTTTTGGAAAACTGTTTTTAATTTTCATGCTGAAAAAATTAAACAATTTCTACATTATTATTTCAGGGAACTAAGGAGACACAAAGCATCGTAATCATGGACTGGAATAATAAACTTTTTATAACAGTGCCATTCAATGACGAAGAAGTTAAATACTGTTAAAAACATTCGCTGTAATAAACATGGAACAAAGAAGTGTTCGGAGATGTAAAAACTTAGAAGAATCGTTTACACTGGACGATAAAGACATTCAGCAATGCCATTCCAATTTTAAAGTGGTTTCTTTGAAGGCGAAAATAATAAATCATAACATTGATCATAAAAGTAGTATGTGGAAAGGGGACTGCGGTAGAGAAGGTAGGAGACGTACAACTCCTAGTTAAGTTATGCCAACTACAACCAATAAGAGAGCTTCAGAAAATAAAATTCACATCTTCCTATTTATCAACAAGAATGTGAAGTACACGGATGCCCCACTCCCACTATCATTTTCCATGTTCAATGGACCGTGAAATTGGATAAAAAATATAATTAGGCATTAAAATTAGAAAGATAATATCATAGGGAACATTTGTACTAAGTTTCAAGTTGATTGGACTTCAACTTCATCAAAAACTACCTTGACCAAAAACTTTAACCTGAAACATGCACTTTAATTTTCTATGTTCAGTGGACCGTGAAATTGGGGTCAAAAATTTAATTTGGCTTTAAAATTAGAAAGATCATATCATAAGGAACATGTGTACTAAGTTTCAAGTTGATTGGACTTCAACTTCATCAAAAACTACCTTGACCAAAAACTTTAACCTGAAGCGGGACAGACGGACGAACGAACGAACAGACGGACGGACGAACGGACACACAGACCAGAAAACATAATGCCCCTCTACTATCGTAGGTGGGGCATAAAAACCTGTCATGTTGTTCATCAGCCATAACAGTAGTGAAAGATAACACACGTGCATTAATAAAAACAATATATATCGTTTGTTAACACTTTTATTTTATCCATTTTTTTCTGTAATTGCATGGGGGGCTCCAGTGGTTTGAACCTTCTTCTTTGCTGTGTGAAATCTTCATTATCATTCGTTCTTAAATGATGCCACATCATATGCCTTTTTTTGTACTAATTAACTTCTTCACTACACAGCTAGAACGTTTCACCTAATTAGGAAGCAATCGTTGTTTCATTATATACGCGTGGTCAAGAAACGTAAAACTGGGGCAACATCAACTGAATATATTGATGGATATACCGTTCAAAGGTCCATAGTGTATTTATTCTGCTGCTTCAAACGTAAAATATATTTGACGTGATCAGTAGAGTAACAGGTCCACCGTTACTGATTTTTCAGTCATTTCATGTATATCACATACATTCATCCACAGGATATACCATTTCCCCGAAACACATATGCCAGAACACTACGATTGTTATTACAATGTTAATTAAAGTAAAGTTGATTTAAAATGTTAACCTAACCCTACATTGAAGCAGTCAATGGAAGCTCAAATTTAGGCGATTCGTTGACAAACATAATTCAATGATTCCTTTCATATTAACGTCACTTCCGAATTATTCTTCCGTAGACATATAATAACTGATATTGCATGCAGGTTAAACGGTACTTGTCATTATGAACACATGTATTGATGGATCCAAGATCAACTTATTCTGCTGCTTCAAACAAAGGAACTTGATTGAAAAATATATTTGACGTGAACAGTACAGTAATATTTGTATCAGCTTTTCATATTTATGTCATTCAATGTATATAACATACTTTCCTCTACGGGAACGACCAAATTCAAAATAACAAAGTTACCAGTACACTACGAAATATTAATAAAATGTTAATTGAAGTAAATTTGATTTAAAGTCAAACTTAACCCTACATTAAGAAATTCAAGTAAGGCTTCAATTGATACACAACTAGCATAGCATACGTTCATATAAGGCGAACTAATAACGAACATAACTACATGACTGATTCATTTCATATTTATGTCGTTTCGTGCTTATTCTTTTCTTGATATATTACAATTGACTATTGCATCCAGTTTAAATTGTTCGTGATCTATCAAAATGCTATCAGGAACACATACATCGAAAGATACTCTGTTCAGCGATCCATTGATACTGCTGCTTCAAACAAAAAACTGTTTATAGTTAAATGTTTTTGCCATTATTGGTACAGTAACAATTCCACCAAAATTTTTGTCATTTTATGTATCACACATACGGTAAACGGACAGAAAGTCACAGGACATAAAGTCACAAATTTGATAGGACAAAAAGTCACAGGACAAAAAGTCACAAATAATTTGGTGACAATTGTTTGAATATATATTAAGAGAAATATTTTGAAATATTTTCTTTTTAATACATATATTCATATTAAAGTTTAGGAAATGTGTCAGTATACTTCAAAAATCAAGATTTATTTAATTTTAATCAGGCAAAAGATACATTTCTTGGCACCATGAAGCCATTTAAGTGCCAAACCACTTTGACATTTTGTTTTTTTTAACAATTATTTGATCATCTTTGATATTTTTTTGATAAATTTTGTTAACAAAGTTGGTTTATATACAATAGTTCAAGAAAAATACAAAAATATTTTTGTAGAAATAAGCGGTTTTTATTCAAAGAAAATAATCAAAAAAAATGAATTGTGACTTTTTGTCCTGTGACTTTTTGTCCGTGACTTTTTGTCTGTGACTTTTTGTCCTGTGACTTTCTGTCCTACATTCCACACATACATGTCTCTATACACATCTATCGACGATTCGATGATTCATTTCATATCAACGTCGTTTCCAACTTATTCTTCACTAGATATATAACAATTGACTACTTGACATTTAAATTGGTCTTGTTCTTATTAGAGCATTTGCATTATTCACGTTTATGGATACGTGCACGGATCGAACAGATTTGTGTACAATAATGATTTTACCCCGATCTCAATTTAATAAAATAAAATGCATTATATAATATTTTCATCGGGACCAACTTGACTTAATTTACCGTTTCCTCATATACGTGTTATACGATACGTCGATACGGATACGCCAGCAAATACTTGATTAATTCAAATGCTCTATTAAATGCAATCAGGAACGCATACATAGAAAGATACACTGTTCCGAGATCCATTTATTCTGCTGCTTCAAACAAAGAACTTGTGATCGTAAAAGATATTTGACATATTCAGTACAGTAACAATTCCATCAGTTCTTTAATATTTTAGTCATTTAATGAATATTACATACCTTTCTCTAGGGAACGACAATTTTCCAAATAACACCATGGCCAGAAACTACGAAATGTTATTTAAAGTAAAGAAGGCTAAGTGCCAATTAAGCCCTACATTAATGTAGTAAATGGAAGCTAACATTGATACAAAAATAGCATAACGAACGTCCATGAAAGGCGATTCGATGACGAACATAACTTATTCAATGATTCCTTTAGATTAACAATGTTATCAGTTTCAATAATTTAGTCATTGTATGTATATCATGTCATATTATTTAAGTATTTTGCTGCAGGCATAAAGATGTATATTATCTAAGTATAATTATAACTATTTAATGGCGACTGGCAATACACAGTATACAATGCATGTTTTATCATAGCACGGGAACATCATAATGAGGTGGTGTTACTATAGTATAAATAGATAAGGTATTTATAGCCAATACTGTTTCCTCTAAGGGAACGACCATCTTCCAAAAACACAATTACCAGAACACTACGAAATGTTATTGCAATGTTAATTTGCTAGCTTAACCCTACATTAAGATAGTTAAGGGAAGCTCAAATTGATACACGCCTATTATAGCGAACGCCCATGTAAGGGGGTTCGATGACGAACATAATTGAATGTAGGACAGAAAGTCACAGGACAAAAAATCACACAATTCAGTTTTTCTGATTATTTTCTTTGAATAAAAAACGCTTATTTCTACAAAAATATTTTTTTTATTTTTCTTGAACTATTGTATATAAACCAACTTTTTAAACAAAATATATCAAAAATATATCAAAGATTATCAAATAATTGTTAAAAAACACAAAATGTCAAAGTGACTTGGCATTAAAATGTCTTTATTGTGCCAAGAAATATATCTTTTGTATAATTAAATTAAATAAATCTTTATTTTCCAAGTATAATGACACAATTCCTAAACTTTTTAATATGAGTATATTTTTTTAAAAGTAAATATTTCAACGCACATTCCTTTAGGCAGCAATCATTCGATTTTCATTTTTTGAGGGGGTGGGGGCTATGGATTTTTTGGAGAGAAAAAAGTTTCATTTCTCAGATTGGTCAAAACGACTAGGTGCATTTGTTGTAATGAGGCAAAACTTTATAACGAACCAATAGAGGAACCCTTACCGAAATAAAAGCCCTACGTGACCATTTTACCATGCAAATGAGGTTTGCGGCAAGCTTGCGGAAAACATGATTTTGCTGCAAACTTGCGGCAACCATTTTACCATGCAAATGAAGTTTGCGACAAGCTGGCAGCAAGCATAATTATGCAAATTAGATTTTCTGCAAAGTTAGCAGCTAGCTTGCCATGTAACCATTATAGATATTCTGCTAACTAATGTCAAATATCTATGTTCTTGAAATCTGTAATTATAGCTGAAAAACAGAATATACCACAGTTTCTACATATTTGTAAAAATGAAGACAATGAAGAACTGCATCACTCTTTCACTATCAACTTCTAATTCGGTTGGTAAATTTGTTTGTAATCAACACAAGACAGAAAGTCTTTGGAGAAACTGCAAATTATTTATTATCAATTGTTTATTGGTCCTCTAGTTGTGCCTCTGGTGACCTCTTGGTTCTGACTGCTCTTGTCATTCTTGCTATTTTAGAGTTCAGGGCATAAATGACATCCTTACTGTCCATGGACAATTTGGAGTCCATATGCTGAAAATAAGATGAAAACATGTATCAGAAAAAAATTAAAAAGTCACTATAATAATAAGAATTTTCTTCTATATGATTACACAGTAATTGTCTAAGTGTTGTAGCATCCATCTTATCTGTTGTTTGTCTTGGCACGGCTTCAAAGAACAATTACCTACAGCAGGAACATGGTGGTGACATAATGCGTTGTATTTAAAAAAAAACATCCAATCTCTTTGAGTGATTTCTGTTTAAATCATGTACTTTTCTATATTCAGAAAGACTTTCATGTTCTGCGATTTTCATCTCTCTAAATATGTCTTCTTTTTGTCCAGATCATTTTGATTCAATCACTTGTTTTATTGGTTTACACGTTTTACTCTCGAATAGTCATTTATTTTCTTACATCTCATGCGTTTTCTAGATTTGTCGACTTCAAAACCATCTGAAAATTCCTCAGACACATTGATGCAGGAACTTGAATCTGAATTGCTAACGTCACTCTTAGTTGGAACATACTCGTCAGAAGAGGATATTACTTCTTCATAATGTATTGTTTTTATAACCAACAGAACGACTACAATGACGTATTTTTAAGAGTGAATTAAAGAACCTTAGTGAGCGCGCACACATACCCCACGTCCCCACATTGTCATTGGAGAAATTAAATAAGTGTAAGAAAAAAAAATTGTACAAGAAAAAAAATTGAATCGTAAATTTCTGTCGATATGCACATCTATGTAGTATGTTCTTATTATCTACAAAGTTTCATGAAATTCTGTTGTGTGGTTTTAGAGGAGTTGAGATGACAAACTGTTGCAGAAGTACAATGAAGCAAATAGGTTCAAAGGCGCGTAATTCCTAGAAAAAAAAACTGAATCGTAATTTCCTGTCGATATACACATCTACGTAGTATGTCCTTATTATCTACAAAGTTTCATGAAATTCTGTTGTGTGGTTTCAGAGGAGTTGAGATGACAAACTGTTGAAGTAGTACCTTAAAGCAAATAAGTTCAAAGGGGTGTAACTCCTAGAAAAAAATTTGAATCGTAATTTCCTGTCGATATGCACAACTACATAGTATGTCCTTATTATCTTAAAAGGTTTCATGAAATTCTGTTGTGTAGTTTCAGAGGAGTTGCGATGACAAACTGTTGCAGTAGTACATTGAAGCAAATAAGTTCAAAGGGGCGTAACTCCTAGAAAAAAAATTGAATCGCAATTTCCCGTCGATATGCACAACTACATAGTATGTCCTTATTATCTGAAAAGGTTTCGTGAAATTCTGTTGTGTGGTTTGAGAGGAGTTGCGATGACAAACTGTTGCAGTAGTACATTAAAGTAAATAAGTTCAAAGGGGCGTAACTCCTAGAAAAAAAATTGAATCGCAATTTCCCGTCGATATGCACAACTACATAGTATGTCCTTATTATCTGAAAAGGTTTCGTGAAATTCTGTTGTGTGGTTTGAGAGGAGTTGCGATGACAAGAAACAGGACTGACGGACGGACGGACGGACGGGTCAAAAACATTATACCCTCCGCAACCCGTTGCGTGGGGTATAATTAAATGCTGTCAGGATTAATGCTACCCACTAATGTTAAGGCAGTTCTCCATAAGTTTATAACGATTCAATCACAATCTAATTGTGACGTTTCTATTGGTTGTCGTCACATTTATTCTTACACCCAATGTCATTTCAAAGCTTAAAAATGCATCAAAACAAGCAAGTGCGTGTCAGCTGTTTATGATGTTTTCACACCATTTCATAATGTTTCTGACGGAAAGCATGACTCGAGTATCCGACTGTTAGTACACTATCACTTATCTTATGTTTGTTTTCAAACTATATGTTAAATTCGCGAATACTTGTACTTTAGAATTAATTTAAAATGTTATAGTGGAAAAACCCCAAAATACTACTTTTCCTCTGTGTAACCTCAATTTTCTGTGTAAATGAGACAAAGGTACCATAGAAACAGCATAGGATTGACCTTTAATCATAAATCAACAATAATGTGACCAGAAAGAACGAATCAATTTACACAAACTATAAATAAAGCTTAAAATGCACACCCTGTATACAAAGATCCTGGCATTGGCGGGGGAAGTTACATCACTTTGACCCAGCTTAGGGTTAACAGCTTACAGATAAGGTCACAACTCCTCCCCCACTGACTAGACATGACACATTAATTATAACAGGATAACAACAGAAACCTGAGATTGCTAATTAAATACATTCCTCTTCTTTATCAAGGATTATAGTCTTTCAAAATCAAATATAAACTGTATCAGAATATATTTCTTCACAAAAAATAACTTGTTTCAAATGGTAATTAACAAAAAGTAAGATTGATGCAATCCTCCCCATATCAAATGGAATCTTCCATTAAAAAGGAACATTAAAAAAATTTCCTTGATATTTTAATATTTCATCCAAGTTCCATTTCAACTTTAAAGACGAGAACAAAATCCAATTGACAAATTAAACATGCCAAAAGTACCAAACAGAAGACATAGTCATCATCTAAATGAAGAAGATGAAAAAAGAACTTTTGTAGAAGCAGTGAATGATTGTGGGTAAGCTATGCTTGTTGTATATAGGATATATTGGCGTACCACATGGGGAATTACTGAAATTACAACCTTTTGATGTCTGAAATAAATTCTATCAGTAAATTGGTTAAAAACACTTCTGCATTTTTAATAACTTTATTTGTTTCTACTATTGCTTTTCATGTTATCATCCTCCATCTCTTTTCCAAAAAAAAAAACACTTATCAATTCCGACAGAATATGAATTAGATATTTGCCACTGGATATAAAGCAAAAACAATAATCTTTTCATCATTTATATCTCCATAAAAAAAAATGTTTTATATACCTGTAGGTTAAATGGGGAGCAGTTTGCAGATTTTATTAAAGACAGTGTCACTTCCCAGAGAAGAAATAGTGGTGACAGGAAAATACGATGGATTTTTAGCTCACCTGTCCCGCAGGGACAAGTGAGCTTATGCCATCACTTGGCGTCCGTCGTTTCAAGAATCTTCTCCTCTGAAACTACTGGGCCAAATACTTTCAAACTTTAACTGAATGTTCCTTAGGGTATCTAATTTATAAATTGTATCCGAAGTTTTGATCTATCAACAAACATGGTCGCCATTGCTAAAAATAGAACATAGGGGTCAAATGCAGTTTTTGGCTTATAACTCAAAAACCAAAGCATTTAGAGCAAATCTGACATGGGGTAATATTGTTTATCAGGTCAAGATCTATCTGCCCTGAAATTTTCAGATGAATCAGACAACCCGTTGTTGGGTTGCTGCCCCTGAATTGGTAATTTTAAGGAAATTTTGCTGTTTTTGGTTAATATCTTGAATATTATTATAGATAGAGATAAACTGTAAACAGGAATAATGTTCAGCAAAGTAAGATTTATAAATAAGTCAACATGACGGAAATGGTCAGTTGACCCCTTTAGGCGTTATTGCCCTTTATAGTCAATTTTTAACCATTTTTCGTAAATCTTAGTAATCTTTTACAAAAATCTTCTCCTCTGAAACTACTGGGCCAAATACTTCCAAACTTTAATTGAATGTTCCTTAGGGTATCTTGTTTGTAAATTGTATCCGAAGTTATGATCTATCAACAAACATGGTCGCCATTGCTAAAAATAGAACATAGGAGTCAAATGCAGTTTTTGGGTTATCTCTCAAAAACCAAAGCATTTAGAGCAAATCTGACATGAGGTAATATTGTTTATCAGGTCAAGATCTATCTGCCCTGAAATTTTCAGATGAATCTGACAACCTGTTGTTGGGTTGCTGCCCCTGAATTGGTAATTTTAAGGAAATTTTGCTGTTTTTGGTTATTATCTTGAATATTATTATAGATAGAGATAAACTGTAAACAGGAATAATGTTCAGCAAAGTAAGATTTACAAATAAGTCAACATGACGGAAATGGTCAGTTGACCCCTTTAGGAGTTATTGCCCTTTATAGTCAATTTTTAACCATTTTTCGTAAATCTTAGTTATCATTTACAAAAATCTTCTCCTCTGAAACTACTAGGCCAAATACTTCCAAACTTTAACTGAATGTTCCTTAGGGTATGTAGTTTGTAAATTGTATCCGAAGTTGTGATCTATCAACAAACATGGTCGCCATTGCTAAAAATAGAACATAGGGGTCAAATGCAGTTTTTGGCTTATAACTCAAAAACCAAAGCATTTAGAGCAAATCTGACATGGGGTAATATTGTTTATCAGGTCAAGATCTATCTGCCCTGAAATTTTCAGATGAATCAGACAACCTGTTGTTGGGTTGCTGCCCCTAAATTGATAATTTTAAGGAAATTTTGCTGTTTTTGTTTATTATCTTGAATATAATTATAGATAGAAATAAACTGTAAACAGCAATAATGTTCAGCAAAGTAAGATCTTCAATTAAGTCAATTTGACCAAAATTGTCAATTGGCCCCTTAAGGAGTTATTGCCCTTTAAAGACTTTTCACAATTTGTTCATCATGTTGACTTACTTTAAAAAATCTTCTCCTTTGAAACTGCTGTATCAATTTCAGCCAAACTTAGGCTAAATGAGTTTCAGAGTATCTAGTATAAATTTTATATTTTATTTCCTTGTATGTCAAGAAACATAGCTCCTATGGCTAAAATAGAACATAGGAGAAAATGATTATTTTTTTTGGCTTTTGAAGAAAATAGGACGATCCAAAAAACATTTAAATAAATTGAAAAGCCAAAATAATCATTGATGAGAGATTTAACCAAAAGAATTAAGGTGAGCGATTCAGGCTCTTGAGAGCCTCTTGTTTATTGTAACTGGGCACATTCAATGGAGGTATGCATGAAACAAATATAACGAATCAAATAGATGATATTATTTTATAAAAGAAAAACAAAACCATAAAAAAGAAATAATTCTTGGACATCGGTATAAAAATTCATATTTAAATAAATCTCAAAAATTAAAGAAGTGCTAACATAATATCAACATTTTTTTTATGTTACTTTGCCTCATGAAGTTACATTGCCTACTTGTTTTGACAGGACGCAGAAATAGGTACTGAAGATGCCAACTATGCCTGGCCAAAAGAGGTGCTTAATTATCTCAGATCTGTGGCACCTTTTGATGTGAAAGGGGAAATAAAAAAGGTTTGTATTTCTTTTTTTTTGTATGATTTTTGGTCTTGTGTCCAGTGGCAAATATTTCAATTTTTTTAATTCATGATAACATTATTTTGATGACAGCCATAAAAAATCAAATATGATAACAAAGCAAATGATCTAAAATAACAATAAAAACAAAAAAATACTTAACTTGAATACATGAGAATTATCTAGAAGGGTATTCATACTAAGCTAAGTCATCAGTTGCTTTGTATATATTAAAAATTTACAAGAAACCCACTAAAATATTAAACATAATATTTTATACATCTATAATAAAATCAGTAAATGTAATCAAATTATGAAACTGAAATCTGTCATATTTTCTCTATTACAGAATGCTCACAAATTGTCCATGGTGCAGTTTTGTGAAGTTGTTGGCAGGAAAAATGACATAATGGAAACTTGACCAAATTAGACACGGGAAATAAATAAATAAATGTTTCAATAAGTAAAGTGTTTAGTCAACATTTGCCTGTTCACATGAACCTGTCTTATGTCCTTTCATGGGATTCCCACATTTCTTGCATTTCCGTTGTGTTTTGTTTTTATTACTTGTTACAGAAACAGATGCACTACTCACTGTGCTTAAACGGCTGTGGGTAACTTAAGTTACCCACAGCCCAAGATGGCGGACTCTAAACTCGTTGATATTTAATTCATACAAAATGTACCTTTTGCGACGTTTTTCATGCAGAATGTAAATATTTATAGGATTATTGAATATAGAAATGACTAAGAATTACCATAAATTTGTTAATATAGAGTTCACTAAAGCACAAGGTCAACTTTAAAAAATGCATAAGATGTCCGTAACTTTTTGATCGAAACTAAGCAGACTGTCCGTAACTTTATTTTTAGATGTGGGTAACGTTTGATTTAAAATTTTAAGAATTATGATTTCAACAATTAGAAGACAATTAACATCATATTTGTAACCTTCGCGGCCGTTTATACTACTCATTCACCACCAAATGTGATTTTATTAACGCATCATACTTGCACCACAAAAGTTTTATGTGGGGTTTGTGGTACTCCATCCTGGTTATGGTTTGAACTTTTATTTACTGATGTGCGTCTTATCGACGTTTTTAGATCTATTATAAATTAAAGATTATAAAACATCTCAGGTAAATTGTTGTTAGAATCTACAACATCATTGATTAAATTAGTAACTTCTGTTACAATATCCGGCACATTTAACTTATTTTTGTCAACATTCTCTGTGTAGCCTATACACGTTTCCATTTTGACCTCGACGGAGCCGTCCAAGAATTTCTGGTCAGTCTTTATCAATGCTAGCGTTACTGTTTTCGCGTCTTCCTCTTCTACTAAATTAGATTTCATGTCTGTAAATTCTTCTGTTATATCAAGAAAGTCTACTACACAAAAGCCATCTTAGTTGTTTTCTTTTTCTAATGTTACATAATTATCAGCTTCATATGTAGTTGCGACCTCGTTGGCATTTCTTTCAGGAAAATTAATATCATTAGTAATGTTATTGTTATCATCCCATTCAATCTCATCATCCGAAATGACAGAATATTCAGGTATTTTAACAGGTTATTCTTCCTTTCCTGCTGGAACTTCTTGCTTTATTTAAAAATTGCAACATTTTTCAGTAAATTTAACCACTTTTTGGATATTTCTACAGATGTTACCTATATTGATAATGTTCCACATTTTACTGTAAATTTGACAACTTTTTTTTTATTATTGTATATGATGTAATCTTAAATTGGTCATTTGATCAAGTCAATTTTCTAATAAGTTTTGACAATTGTATTAGAAGTAAAATTGAACAAACCACAGCTTTATTACATCTTTTCATTTTTTCTTTTCTAATATGTATTGACAATTGTATTAGAAATAAAATTGAACCAATCATGGCTTTTTTAATTTTTTTAAAAATATTTGTAAGTTAATTTAGCCACTTTTTGGATTATTGTATTAGATGAAACCATAAATGGATCAAACTTTTTAAATATTTGTATAGAATGAACGCTAAAACTGTCATTGGTGTATTGACAATTTTCCACATTTTGCAGTAAATTTATATTTTTTTTAATATTTGTATATGATCTTACCTTAAATCGGTCATTTGATCAAGACAATTTTCTAATATGTAATGCCAATTGTATTAGAAGTGAATTTGAACCAACCGTGGCTTTATTATTTTTTTTAAATATATTTGTCAGATAATTTAGCTACCTTTTGGATTATTGTATTAGATGAAACCATAAATGGATCAAACTTTTAAATATTTGTATAGAATAAACGCTAAAACTGCCATTGGTGCATTGACAATTTTCCCCATTTTGCAGTAAATTTATTATTTTTTTATATAATTGTTGATGATGTTACCTTAAATCGGTCAATTGTATATGATGTTACCTTAAATCGGTCAATTGTATATGATGTAACCTTAAATCGATCAAGACAATGTTTCTAATATGTAATGACAATTGTATTAGAAGTTATTTTGAACAAACCATGGCTTTATTAATTTTAAAAAAAATATTTGTTAGTTAATTTAGCCACTTTTTGGATTATTTTATTAGAAGGATCCATTAATTCATCAAACTTTATAAATGTTTGTATATAATTATCACTAATCTGCCAGTTGTGTTTTGATAATTTTCCCTACTTTACAGTAAGTTTATCATTTTTTTAATACTTTTTCATGATGTTACCTTAAATCGGTCATTTGTCATATGTTTAATAATATTTTTTCTACATTTGCCTTTAAATTTGGTAACTTTTTTATAGTTTTAGAAATCAACCGTATTCTATAGATAATTATATTGATAATATTTTTTCTACAATTGCCTATCAATTTGATAGGTTTTTTTTTTTTATTATTTAAGAAATCGACCATATTCTAAAGATAATTATATTGACAGTAAAAACCAACCTGTCATTGGTTTAATAATATTTTTTGTACATTTCCCTATTAATTTGATAACGTGTTTGATAATATTAGAAATCGACCATATTCTAAAGATAATTATATGACAGTAAAAACAGACCTGTCATTGGTTCAACATTATTTTTTCTACATTTGCCTATGCATTTGATCACTTTTTTGATAATTTTAGAAATCGACCATATTCTATAAATAATTATATTGACAGTAAAAACAGACCTGTCATTGGTTTAATAACATTGTTTTGTACATTTCCCTATAAATTTGATAACGAGTTTGATAATATTAGAAATCGACCATATTCTATAGATAATTATATTGACAGTAAAAACAGACCTGTCATTGGTTCAACATTATTTTTTTTTACATTTGCCTATGTATTTGATCACTTTTTTGATAATTTTAGAAATCGACCATATTCTATAAATAATTATATTGACAGTAAAAACAGACCTGTCATTGGTTTAATAACATTTTTTTGTACATTTCCCTATAAATTTGATAACGTGTTTGATAATATTAGAAATCGACCATATTCTATAGATAATTATATTGACAGTAAAAACAGACCTGTCATTGGTTCAACATTATTTTTCTACATTTGCCTATACATTTGATCACTTTTTTGATAATTTTAGAAATCGACCATATTATATAGATAATTATATTGACAGTAAAAACTGCATTGGTTTAATAATATTTTTTTCAACATTTGCCTATCAATTTGATAGGTTTTTTTTATTAGTTTAGAAATCCGACCATATTCTATAGATAATTATATTGACTGTAAAAACAGACCTGTCATTGGTTCAATAATATTTTTTCTACATTTGCCGTAAATTTGATATCTTTTTTGATAATTTTAGAAATCGACCATATTCTATAGAGAATTATATTGACAGTAAAAGCAGACCTGTTATAGGTTTAATAATATTTTTTCTACATTTGCCTAAAATTTGAATTTTGTTTGATAATTTAAAAAATTTATAAATAGATAAACCGGTTATAATTTTTTTCACATGCCTACAATTTATTTTATTATTTAGATCGACCATATCTATATTATATTGACAGTAAAACAACCGCATTGGTTTAATAATATTTTTTTCAACATTTCCTATCAATTTGATAGTTTTTATATTATTAGAAATCGACCATATTCATAGATATTATATTGACAGTAAAAACAGACCTGTCATTGGTTTAATAATATTTTTTGTACATTCCTATAAATTTGATAACGTTTTTATAATATTAGAAATCGACCATATTCAATAGATAATTATATTGACAGTAAAAACAGACCTGTCATTGGTTCAATAATATTTTTTTACATTCGCTGTAACCTTTGAACACTTTTTTATAATTTTAGAAATCGACCATATCTTTCATAGAAATTAATATTCAGTAACAAACAGACTTGATCATTGTTTAACAAATAATATTCTTATATCTAATTTGCCATTAAATTTAGACCTTTATTTTGTTAATTTTAGAAATCTGATAACGTTATATTTTAGATAATCAAATTAATGATAATTATATTCTCTTCATTGTCTTATAAAACTTATAATTTTTACTTTTTTGATAATTCTAGAAATCGACCATATTCTATAGATAATTATGTTGACATAAAAACAGACCTGTCATTAGTTTAACAATATTTTTTCTACATTTGCCTATAAATTTGATAACGTTTTTGATAATTTAGAAATCACCCATATTCAATAGATAATTATATTGACAATAAAAACAGACCTGTCATTGGTTTAATAATAGTTTTTTCTACATTACCGTAAAATTTTATACTTTTTTTGATAATTTAGAAATCGACCATATTCTATAGAGAATTATATTGACACTGAAAACAGACTGTCATTGGTTAAACATTATTTTTTCTACATTTGCCTATAATTTGATAATTTTGACAATTTAGAAATCGACCATATTCTATAGATAATTATATTGACAATAAAAACAGACCTGTCATTGGTTTAATATATTTTTTTCTACATTTGCCGTAAATTTGATATCTTTTTTGATATTACAGAAATCCACCATATTCATAGAGAATTATATACTAAAAGCAGACTTGTCATATGTTTAATAATATTTTTTCTACATTTGCCTAAAATTTGAAATTGTTTGATAATTTAAGAAATCGACCATATTCTATAGATAATTATATTGACAGTAAAAACAGACCTGTCATTAGTTTAATAGTGTTTTTTTTCACATTTGCCTATAAACTTATAACTTTTTTGATAGTTTAAGAAATCGACCATATTCAAGAGATAATTATATTGACAGTAA
The DNA here is from genome assembly GCA_019925275.1 of Mytilus edulis. Lineage (NCBI taxonomy): Eukaryota > Metazoa > Mollusca > Bivalvia > Mytilida > Mytilidae > Mytilus > Mytilus edulis. The sequence goes on from JAHUZM010000119.1 coordinate 42,325, forward strand.
AAACAGACCTGTCATTAGTTTAATAATGTTTTTTTTTCACATTAGCCTATAAACTTATAACTTTTTGATAATTTAAGAAATCGACAATATTCAATAAATAATTATATTGACAGCTAAAACAGACCTGTCATTAGTTTAATAATATTTTTTCTACATTTGCCTAAAATTTTATACTTTTTTTGACAATTTTAGCAATCGACCATATTCTATAGATAATTATATTGACACTGAAAACAGAGCTGTCATTGGTTCAACATTATTATTGCTACATTTGCCTATAAATTTGATAACGTTTTTGACAATTTAGGAAATCGACCATATTCTTCAGATAATTATATTGACAGTAAAAACAGACCTGTCATTGGTTTAATAATATTTTTTTCTACATTTGCCGTGAATTTGATATCTTTTTTGATAATTTTAGAAATCGACCATATTCTATAAAGAATTATATTGACAGTAAAAGCAGACCTGTCATAGGTTTAATAATATTTATTCTACAATTACCTATAAATTTGATAACTTTTTTGATTGTTTTAGAATTTAACCGTATTCTATTGATAATTATATTGACAGTAAAAACAGATCTTCCGTTGGTTCCATTATATTTTTTCTACATTTGCCTATACATTTTATACCTTTTTTTGATAATTTAAGAAATCGACCATATTCTATAGATAATTATATTGACAGTAAAAACAGACCTGTCATTGGTTTAATAGTGTTTTTTTTCACATTTGCCTATAAACTTATAACTTTTTTGATAGTAAGAAATCGACCATATTCAAGAGATAATTATATTGACAGTAAAAACAGACCTGTCATTGGTTTAATAGTGTTTTTTTTTCTTCACATTTGCCTATAAACTTATAACTTTTTTGATAATTTAAGAAATCGACTATATTCAATAAATAATTATATTGACAGTTAAAACAGACCTGTCATTAGTTTAATAAAAAAAATTCTACATTTGCCTAAAATTTTATACTTTTTTTGACAATTTTAGAAATCGACCATATTCTATAGATAATTATATTGACAGTAAAAACAGACCTGTCATTGGTTCAATAATATTTTTTCTACATTCGTTGTACATTTAATCACTTTCTTGATAATTTTAGAAATCGACCATATTCCATAGAAAATTATATTGACAGTACAAAACAGACCTGTCATTGGTTGAATAATATTTTTTCTACATTTGCCTATAAATTTGATAACTATTTTGATAGTTTGTGAAATCAACCGTATTCTTTAGATAATCAAATTGATTATATTTTTTCTACATTTGCCTATAAACTTTATATTTTTTTTGATAATCTAAGAAATCGACCATATTCTACAGATAATTATGTTGACAGTGAAAACAGACCTTTCATTGGTTTAACAATATTTTTTCTACATTTGCCTATAAATTTGATAACGTTTTTGATAATTTTAGAAATCATCCATATTCAATAGACAATTATATATTGACAGTAAAAACAGACCTGTCATTGGTTTAATAATAGTTTTTTCTACACTTACCTAAAATTTTATACTTTTTTTGATAATTATAGAAAATCTACCATATTCTATAGGTAATTATATTGACAGTAAATCAGACCTGTCACTGGTTTTATAATATTTTTTTTCTTTATTTGCCCAAACATTTGATAACTTTTTTGATAATTTAAGAAATCGACAATATTCAATAAATAATTATATTGACAGTTAAAACAGACCTGTCATTAGTTTAATAATATTTTTTTCTACATTTGCCTAAAATTTTATACTTTTTTTTGACAATTTTAGAAATCGACCGTATTCTATAGATAATTATATTGACATTATAAAACAAACCTGTCATTGGTTCAACATTATTTTTTCTACATTTGCCTATAAATTTGATAACGTTTTTGACAATTTAGGAAATCGACCATATTCTATAGATAATTATATTGACAGTAAAAGCAGACCTGTCATAGGTTTAATAATATTTTTTCTACATTTGCCTATAAATTTGATGAATTTTTTGATAGTTTAAGAATTTAACCGTATTCTATTGATAATTATATTGACAGTGAAAACAGACCTTCCATTGGTTCCATTATATTTTTTCTACATTTGCCTATACATTTTATACCTTTTTTGATAATTTTAAAATCGACCATATTCTATTGATACTTATATTGACAGTAAAAACAGACCTGTGATTGGTTTAATAGTGTTTTGTTCACATTTGCCTATAAACTTATGACTGTTTTGATAGTTTAGGAAATCGACCATATTCAAGAGATATTTATATTGACAGTAAAAACAGACCTGTCATTGGTTTCATATTGTTTTTTTTCACATTTGCCTATAAACTTATAACTTTTTTTGATAATTTAAGAAATCGACTATATTCAATAAATAATTATATTGACAGTTAAAACAGACCTGTCATTAGTTTAATAATATTTTTCTACATTTGCCTATAAATTTGATAACTTTTTTTTATAATTTTAGAAATCGACCATATTCTATAGAGAATTATATTGACAATAAAAACAGACCTGTCATTGGTTTAATAATATGTTTTCTACATTTGCCTATAAATTTGATAAATTTTTTGATAATTTTAGAAATCGACCATATTCTATAGAGAATTATATTGACAGTTTAAAACAGACCTGTCATTGGTTTAATAATATTTTTTCTACATTTGCCTTTAAATTTGACACCTTTTTTGATAATTTTAGAAATCGACCATATTATATAGGTAACTATATTGACAGTAAAAACAGATTTGTCACTGGTTAAATAATATTTTTTCTACATTTGCCTATTAATTTGATAACTTTTTTGATTATTTTAGAAATCGACCATATTCTATAGAGAATTTTATTGACAGTAAAAAAAGACCTGTCATTGGTTTAATAATATGTTTTCTACATTTGCCTTTAAATCTGACACCTTTTTTTGATAATTTTAGAAATCGACCATATTCTATAGCTAATTATATTGACAGTAAAAACAGACTTGTCGTTGGTTTAATAATATTTTTTCTACATTTGCCTATTAATTTTATACCTTTTTGATAGGTTTAGAAATCGACCATTCTCTACAGAGAATTATATGGACAGTCAAAACAGACCTGTCATTGGTTTAATGACATTTTTTACTACATTTGCCTATAAATTTAATATTTTTTTTGATACTTTTAGAAATCGACCCTATCTTAAAGAGAATTATGTTGAAACTAAAAGCAGACCTGTCATTGGTTTAATAATATTTTTTCTATATGTGCCTAAAATTTGATATTTTTTTTGATAATTTAAGAAATCGACCATATTCAAGAGATAATTATATTGACAGTTAAATCAGACCTGCCATTGGTTTAATAATATTTTTTTCTACATTTGCCTATAAAGGAGTAAGTTCGGTAAGTATTTGGCCCCAATTATAAAGTTCATAGTTACAAGACAATAAATGCTTTAAGTTGCCTTTAAGACATGTGAGAAAGTTAAACAGAACTGTTTTTGTCAAAGTTTAATTCTAACACCTTGATTTTTACATCCCAAAAAGGTCAAGATAAGGGATTTTTGTGAAATTTGACAAAATCAGCTGGATTTCAACCAAATAAAGGACCAGGAAACATAGGGCGCAGGCGTCGACAAGCTTAATATTCAATTAAGACATGTGAAATGTCTTCACAAACATTATTTTAAAAGATCTTTGTTGTCGACGTATGCGCTCTATGTTTCCTGTCCAATAATCTATGGAAATTTACCCATTTTCATTGATTTTTTTCGTCAAAAATCAATATGAGTAGAACTTGTGACGTCACAATGAAACGCAGAAACGTGAAATTTTCAATAAAATGGCTTATATCCTATCTAGTCAATGTATTAGCTATAATTTATCGTGATATTGGTTAATAAATCCGAATTTGAAATTTACGCTAAAAATGGGGGCCATTTTAGGACCTTATCGAACATACTCCTTTGATAACGTTTTTGATAATTTTAGAAATCGACCATATTCTATAGATAATTATATTGACAGTCAAATCAGACCTGCCATTGGTTTAACAATATTTTTTTTCTACATTTGCCTATAAATTTGATAACGTTTTTTGATAATTTTTGAAATCGACCATATTCGATAGATAATCATATTGACAGTAAAAACAGACCTGTCATGGGTTTGATAATATTTTTTCTACATTTGCCTATAAATTTGATAACTTTTTTGATAGTTTTGGAAATTGACCGTATTCTATAGATAATTATATTGACAGAAATCGACCGTATTCAATTGATAATTATATTGACAGTAAAAAAAGACCTGTCATTGGTTCAATAAGATTTTTTCTACATTTGCCTATAAATTTGAGACCTTTTTTGATAATTTTAGAAATCGACCATCTTCTATAGATACTTATATTGACAGTAAAAACACATATGTCATTGGTTTAATATTTTTTTTTACATTTGCCTATAAATTTATAACTTTTTTGATATTTTAAGAAATCTACCATATTCAAGAGATAATTATATTGACAGTTAAAACAGACCTGTCATTAGTTTAATAATATTTTTCTACATTTGCCTATAAATTTGATAACTTTTTTTTATAATTTTAGAAATCGACCATATTCTATAGAGAATTATATTGACAATAAAAACAGACCTGTCATTGGTTTAATAATATGTTTTCTACATTTGCCTATAAATTTGATAAATTTTTTGATAATTTTAGAAATCGACCATATTCTATAGAGAATTATATTGACAGTTAAAACAGACCTGTCATTGGTTTAATAATATTTTTTCTACATTTGCCTTTAAATTTGACACCTATTTTGATAATTTTAGAAATCGACCATATTATATAGGTAACTATATTGACAGTAAAAACAGATTTGTCACTGGTTAAATAATATTTTTTCTACATTTGCCTATTAATTTGATAACTTTTTTGATTATTTTAGAAATCGACCATATTCTATAGAGAATTTTATTGACAGTAAAAAAAGACCTGTCATTGGTTTAATAATATGTTTTCTACATTTGCCTTTAAATCTGACACCTTTTTTTGATAATTTTAGAAATCGACCATATTCTATAGCTAATTATATTGACAGTAAAAACAGACTTGTCGTTGGTTTAATAATATTTTTTCTACATTTGCCTATTAATTTTATACCTTTTTGATAGGTTTAGAAATCGACCATTCTCTACAGAGAATTATATGGACAGTCAAAACAGACCTGTCATTGGTTTAATGACATTTTTTACTACATTTGCCTATAAATTTAATATTTTTTTTGATACTTTTAGAAATCGACCCTATCTTAAAGAGAATTATGTTGAAACTAAAAGCAGACCTGTCATTGGTTTAATAATATTTTTTCTATATGTGCCTAAAATTTGATATTTTTTTGATAATTTAAGAAATCGACCATATTCAAGAGATAATTATATTGACAGTCAAATCAGACCTGCCATTGGTTTAACAATATTTTTTTTCTACATTTGCCTATAAATTTGATAACGTTTTTGATAATTTTTGAAATCGACCATATTCTATAGATAATTATATTGACAGTCAAATCAGACCTGCCATTGGTTTAACAATATTTTTTTTCTACATTTGCCTATAAATTTGATAACGTTTTTGATAATTTTTGAAATCGACCATATTCGATAGATAATCATATTGACAGTAAAAACAGACCTGTCATGGGTTTGATAATATTTTTTCTACATTTGCCTATAAATTTGATAACTTTTTTGATAGTTTTGGAAATTGACCGTATTCTATTGATAATTATATTGACAGAAATCGACCGTATTCAATTGATAATTATATTGACAGTAAAAAAAGACCTGTCATTGGTTCAATAAGATTTTTTCTACATTTGCCTATAAATTTGAGACCTTTTTTGATAATTTTAGAAATCGACCATCTTCTATAGATACTTATATTGACAGTAAAAACACATATGTCATTGGTTTAATATTTTTTTTTACATTTGCCTATAAATTTATAACTTTTTTGATATTTTAAGAAATCTACCATATTCAAGAGATAATTATATTGACAGAAAAAAACAGACCTGCCATTGGTTTAATAATATTTTTTCTACACTTGCCTTAAATTTTATACCTTTTTTTATAATTTTAGAAATCTACCATATTCTATAGGTATTTATATTGACAGTAAAACAGACCTGTCACTGGTTTAATAATATTCATTTAAGAACTTTTTTGATAATTTTAGATAAAGGCAACAGTAGAATACAGCTGTTCAAAACTCATAAATCCATGGACAAAAAATATAATCGGGGTAACAAAACCAAAACCGAGGGAAACGCATTAAATCTAAGAGGAGTACAACGACACAACACTGAAATATAACACACTCAGAAACGGACCAAGCATCAGACAAAATGCCACGAGAATAACAAATATAACATCAAAATAAAATACATGAATTTAGAATAGACAAGTACCTTGACACGTTTTATCGCAATGTGCATTTACACTCAAAATAAGAGAAAACAAACGACGCAACGTCAAAATGTAACACATACATTGATTGATTGTTGGTTGCTTAACTCTAGTGGCAAATATTTCATGCATATTCAGGACGAGAACAAGTTCACAATAAATACAATAGGTAGGTTGATACGATAGAGGCCATCTGAGATGTTGGTCGGAGAAATTTGGACTGCCACTGGAAAATGAGGGTTTCTTGGATAGGGACAGAAATTTTACCTTGCAACAGGCCACTTACGGACCCCTCAAACGAGTTGTTGCAAGGGTTCTTAACGTGCAAAGAGCATGGTACTCTCTTTACACGAGGCATCGGATTTAACGTCCCCCTTCTGACCGGACGTGACTGCGAACTTGATACATCCCGCAAAGCCAAACGATGCCCCAGTTCGGCAAGCGTTTTACTGCCGGTCGGGAGAAGACCAAGTGACCATATTTCTATGCCCCAGTGTAACACATACAGAAACGAACAATAGTATAACAATGGTTATCTTCCTGACTTGGTACAGGACATTTTTAAAGGGTAAAAAAATGGTGGGTTGAACCTGGTTTTATGGCATGCCAAACCTCGCACTTTAATGGCCATGTTAAATATAACATTGAAATGACAACACATTATTACAGGACTACAATGCAAATAAATAGGAGAACATATAAGACAAAGAAACACATGATTAATAGATAAACAAAAAGCATCAGGTTTAAAATCCAATACGCCAAAAACGCGCCTTGTCCAAACAAGACTCACCAGTGACGTCCAGATATAAAAGATCGAAAGTGAAAAAAAAGTACAAAGTTGTACAGCACTGAAGATCAAAAGTTGAAAAAGATTGTGTCAAATACGGCTATGTTTTTATGCTTGGGATAAGAACATCCTTATTATTTAGAACAATTAATGCTATTGCAAACAGTAAATTTTATCAAATGAATATAAAACAGATATACATAATGAAACTGAAGTATTAACTAATTACAGAAAACTAAACCCGAATACATAATGCTAAGACCAACACAGAATAGACACACCCAAATCAGTCCAGGCCTAAAAAAAATCGACCATATTCTATAGAGAATTATATAGACAGTAAAAACAGACCTGTAATTGGTTTAATTATATTTTTTTCTACGTTTGCCTATACATTTGATAACTTTTTTGATAATTTTATAAATCGAACATATTCTAAAGAGAATTAAATTGACAGTAAAAACAGACCTATGAATGGTTTATTAATATTTTTTCAACACTTGCCTAAAATTTTATACCTTTTTAGATAATTTTAGAAATCTACCATATTCTATAGGTATTTATATTGACAGTAAAACAGACCTGTCACTGGTTTAATAATAGTTTTCCTATATTTGCCTATACATTTAATAACTTTTTTGATAATTTTAGATAAAGACAACAGTAGAATACCGCTGTTCAAAACTCATAAATCCATGGACAAAAAATGAAATCGGGGTAACAAACCAAAACCGAGGGAAACGCATTAAATCTTAGAGGAGTACAACGACACAACACTGAAATATAACACACTCAGAAACGGACCAAGCATCAGACAAAATGCCACGAGAATAACAAATATAACATCAAAATCAAATACATGACTTTGGAATAGACAAGTACCTTGACACGTCTTATCGCAATGTGCATTTACACTCAAAAATAAGAGAAAACAAACGACCTGTAATTGGTTTAATAATTTTTTTGATGTAACCTTAAATCGGTCAGTTGATCAAGAAGAAAACATGAACCAACTACAGCTTTATAAAAAAATATCAACATTTTTCATTCACTGTAACCACTTTTTGGATATTCATTCGGATGTTACCTTATTGATATTTTTTTTCATATTTTACTGTATATTTGTCAATTTTTTTGATTTTATTGATGTTATTGATATTTTTTTCATATTTTACTGTAAATTTGTCAATTTTTTTGATGATTTTTTTTATGTTACCTTAAATCGGTCATTTGATCAAAAAGAAAACTTGAACCAACCACAGGTTTATCAAAATATTTCAGGATTTTTTATATTCAATTTAACCACTATTTAGATATTCATTCGGATGTTACCTTATTGATATTTTTTTTCATATTGTACTGTAAATTTGTCAATTTTTTTGATATTTTGTTTAATGTTACCCTAAATCAGTCATTTGATCAAGAAGAAAACATGAACCAACGACAGCTTTATAAAAAAATATCAACATTTTTCATTCACTGTAACCACTTTTTAGTATTCATTCGGATGTTACCATATTCATATTTTTTTCATATTTCACTGTAAATTTGTCAATTTTTTTGATATTTTTTTTTATGTTACCTTAAATCGGTCATTTGATCAAGAAGAAAACATGAACCAACCACAGCTTTATTAAAAAACATCAACATTTTTCATTCGCTGTAACCACTTTTTGGATATTCATTCGGATGTTACCTTATTGATATTTTTTTCATATTTTAGTGTAAATTTGTCCATTTTTTTGATAATTTGTTTTATGTTACCTTAAATCGGTCATTTGATCAAGAAGAAAACATGAACAAACCACAGCTTTATAATAAAATATCAACATTTTGCATTCACTGTAATCACTTTTGAGATATTCATTCGGATGTTACCATATTAATATTTTTTTTCATATTTTAGTGTAAATTTGTCAATTTTTTGGATAATTTTTTTTATGTTACCTTAAATCGGTCATTTGATCAAAAAGAAAACATGAACCAACTACAGCTTTATAAAAAAAATATCAACATTTTTCATTCACTGTAACCACTTTTTAGATATTCATTTAGATGTTACCATATTGATATTTTTTCATATTTCACTGTAAATTTGTCAATTTGTTGAATAATTTTTTGATGTTACCTTAAATCGGTCATTTGATCAAGAAGAAAACTTGAACCAACCACAGCTTTATCAAAATATTTCAGGATTTTTTTTATTCAATTTAACCACTATTTGGATATTCATTCGGATGTTACCTTGTTGATATTTTTTTCATATTGTACTGTAAATTTGTCAAGTTTTTTGATAATTTTTTTAATGTTACCTTAAATCAGTCATTTGATCAAGAAGAAAACATGAACCAACCACAGCTTTATTAAAAATATCAACATTTTTTATTCACTGTAACCACTTTTTAAATATTCATTCGGATGTTAACATATTGATATTTTTTTCATATTTCACTGTAAATTTGTCAAATTTTTTGATAATTTTGTTTTATGTTACCTTAAATCGGTCATTTGATCAAGAAGAAAACATAAACTAACGATAGCTTTATAAAAAAATATCAACATTTTTCATTCACTGTAACCACTTTTTGAATATTCATTCGGATGTTACCTTATTGATATTTTTTTCATATTTTACTGTAAATTTGTCCAGTTTTTTGATAATTTTTTTGATGTTATTGATAATTTTTTCATATTTTACTGTAAATTTGTTCATTTTTTTGATAATTTTTTTGAAGTTACTTTAAATCTGTCATTTGATCAAGAAGAAAACTTGAACCAACCACACCTTTATCAAAACATTTCAAGATTTTTTATTCAAGTTAACCACTTTTTGGATATTCATTCGGATGTTACCTTATTGATATTTTTTTCATATTTTACTGTTAATTTGTCAATGTTTTGATAATTTTTTTATGTTACCTTAAATCTGTCATTTGATTAAGATTGATTGATTGTTGTTTGCTTAACGTCCAGTCGCAAATATTTCATGCATATTCAGGACGAGAACAAGTTCACAATAAATACAATAGGTAGGTTGATACAATAGAGGTCATCTGGGATGATAGTCGGGAAAATTTTGACTGACACTGGAAAATGAGGGTATATTGGATAGGGACAGAAATTTTGCAACAGGCCACCTACGGACCCCTCAAAGAGTTGTTGCAAGAATTTTGTTGATGAAGTATGGTATTTTCGGACGGATGGGCAGCATAATACACTCTTAATGATAAAGGGTTTAACCATTTCACTGTGTCCCTCAAGACAACATGTCGACAGGTATTTCTTTAAATGCTTATGGCCGTCAATGTACAAGAATTTGAACCACTTCATATGGATTTTTTGTATTTAACAATAGAGAAATTCATACCATGTGACAACCTTGCATATGTTTTGGATAATTGAATTTGATGCAACCTTAAATCGGTCATTTACCACTTTTTATATTCATTTAGATATTACCTATACTGATAATTTGCTACCTATATTGATATTTTTTCCTCATTTAACTGTTAATTTTTTCGAATTTGTAGATAATTGTATTTGAAGTAACCTTAAATCGGTCGTCTGATCAAGACAATTCTTTAATATGTCTTGACTATTGTATCAGAACTAAACTTGAACCAATTACAGCCTAATCTGAAAATTGCAACATTTTTCAGTAAATTTTTGCCACTTTTTTTATTCATTCAGATGTTACCTAAATTGATAATTTTGTTACCTATAATGATAATTTTTCCACATTTTACTGTAAATTTTGTCGAATTTTTTGATAATTGTATTTGAAGTAACCTTTTTACAGCTTATCTAAAAACTGCAACATTTTAATTTCAGAAAATTTTACCAATCTTTTTATTTACATTTAGATGTTACCTTTTCTGATAATTTTGTTACCTGTATTGATAAGTTTTCTACATTTTACTGTAAATGTTGTCGATTTTTTTTATAATTGTATTTGAAGTTACCTTAAATCGGTCATTTGATGAAGACTATTCTTTAATATGTATTGACAATTGTATGAGAACTAAACTTGAACCAATTACAGCCTTATCTAAAAATTGCAACATTTTTCAGTAAATTTTTACCACTTTTTTTTATTCATTCAGATGTTACCTAATTTGATAATTTTGTTACCTATAATGATATTTTTCCACATTTTACTGTAAATTTTGTCGAATATTTTGATAATTGTATTTGAATTAACCTTAAATCGGTCATTTGATCTAGACAATTTTCTAATATGTATTGACATTTGTATTAGAAGTACACTTGAACCAATTACAGGTTTATCTGAAAATTGCAACATTTTTCTAAATTTTACTGTAAATTTTGGCGATTTTTTTTTATAATTGTATTTGAAGTAACCTTTAATCGGTCATTTGATCAAGACAATTCTCTAATATGTATTGACAATTGTAAAAGAACTAAACTTGAACCAATTACAGGCTTATCTAAAAATTGCAACATATTTTTTAGTAAATTTTAACAATCTTTTTATATTCATTGAGATCTTACCTATACTGATAATTTTGTTACCTGTATTGATAACTTTTCTACATTTTACTGTAAATTTTGTCGATTTTTTTTATAATTGTATTTGAAGTGACCTTAAATCGGTCATTTGATCAAGACAATTCTTTATATGTATTGACAATTGTATTAGAAGTACACTTGAACCAATTACAGTTTAATCTAAATTGCAACAGTTTTTTTGGTAAATTTTACCACTTTTTATATTCATTTAGATATTACCTATACTGATAATTTTGCTACCTATATTGATAATTTTTCCTCATTTAACTGTTAATTTTTTCGAATTTGTAGATAATTGTATTTGAAGTAACCTTAAATCGGTCGTTTGATCAAGAGAATTCTTTAATATGTATTGACAATTGTATAAGAACTAAACTTGAACCAATTACAGCCTTATCTGAAAATTGCAACATTTTTCAGTAAATTTTTGCAACTTTTTTTATTCATTCAGATGTTACCTAAATTGATAATTTTGTTACCTATAATGATAGTTTTCCACATTTTACTGTAAATTTTGTCGAATATTTTGATAATTGTATTTGAAGTAACCTTAAATCGATCATTTGATCTAGACAATTTTCTAATATGTATTGACATTTGTATTAAAAGTACACTTGAACCAATTACAGGTTAATCTAAAAATTGCAGCATTTTTCCAAATTTTACTGTAAATTTTGGCGATTTTTTTTATAATTGTATTTGAAGTAACCTTAAATCAGTCATTTGATCAAGACAATTCTCTAATATGTATTGACAATTGTAAAAGAACTAAACTTGAACCAATTACAGGCTTATCTAAAAATGGCAACATTTTTTTTTTAGTAAATTTTACCAATCTTTTTATATATTTATTTAGATGTTACCTATACTGATAATTTTGTTACCTATACTGATAATTTTTCCACATTTTACTGTAAATTTTGTCGATTTTTTTTTTATTGTATTTGAAGTAACCTTAAATCGATCATTTGATCAAGACAATTCTTTAATATGTATTGACAATTGTATAAGAACTAAAATTGAACAAATTACTGCTTAATCTAGAAAATTGTAAATTTTTTAGTAAATTTTACCAATTGTTTTATATTCATTTAGATGATACTTAAATTGGTAATTTTGTTACCTATAATGATAATTTTTTCACATTTTACTGTAAATTTGTCGAGTTTTTGGATAACTGAATTCGATGTAACCTTAAATCGGTCATTTGATCAAGACAATTCTCTAATATATATTGTTTATACGCAAATGTAGAAATAATATTATTAAACCAAAGACAGGTCTGTTTTTACTGTCAATATAAGTATCTATAGAATATGATCGATTTCTAAAATTATCAAAAACGGTATAAAATGTATAGGCAAATGTAGAAAAAATATAATGAAACCAATGGAAGGTCTGTTTTTACTGTCAATATAATTATCAATAGAATACGGTTAAATTCTAAAACTATCAAAAAAGTTATCAATTTTATAGGCAAATGTAGAAAAAATATTATTAAACCTATGACAGGTCTGCTTTTACTGTCAATATAACTATCTATAGAATATGGTCGATTTCATAAATTGTAAAAAAAAAATATCAAATTTTAGGCACATATAGATTGATTGATTGATTGTTGGTTGCTTTACGTCGCATTAGCACAAAAAGGCTAGATCGCGGCGAAAGCTAATTCGAATATTTTAACAATTTAAAGCATATTTTTAAAATAAGACAAAACGTCCTTCAATATACTTGAATTCTTAACTAAAGCAAATTGATTTATATAGTTTTATATTCTATAATAAATTCCAATTTCTTTTAAAAATGCAACACTTTTTGTAAAAGGAACATTTTTGAATAAATCATACATATTATTGACATTGAAATGCTTCTTACGAATATCAGCAAAGTAGAAAAAATATTATTGAACCAATGACAGGTCTGTTTTTACTGTCAATATAATTATCTATAGAATATGGTCGGATTTCTAAACTAATAAAAAAACCTATCAAATTGCTAGGCAAATGTTGAAAAAAATATTATTAAACCAATGCGGTTTTTACTGTCAATATAATTATCTATAGAATATGGTCGATTTCTTAAATTATCAAACAAAATTCAACTTTTAGGCAATTGTACAAAAAATATTATCAATATAATTATCTATAGAATACGGTTGATTTCTAAAACTATCAAAAAAGTGATTAAATGTATGGGTAAATGTAGAAAAAATAATGTTGGACCAATGACAGGTCTGTTTTTAGTGTCAATATAATTATCTATAGAATATGGTCGATTTCTAAAACTATCACAAAAGTGATCAAATGTATAGGCAAATGTAGAAAAAATAATGTTGAACCAATGACAGGTCTGTTTTTAGTGCCAATATAATAATCTATAGAATATGGTCGATTTCTAAAATTATAAAAAAAAACTATCAAATTGATAGGCAAATGTTGAATAAAATATAATTAAACCAATGCTGTTTTTACTGTCAATATATTTATCTATAGAATATGGTCGATTTCTTAAATTATCAAAGAAAATGCAAATTTTAGGCAATTATAGAAAAAATATTATCAATTTAATTATCTATAGAATACGGTTGATTTCTGAAACTATCAAAAAAGTAACCAAATTTAAAGGCAAATGTAAAAATATATTATTAAACCAATGACAGGTCTGTTTTTACTGTCAATATAATTATCTATAGAATGTGGTCGATTTCTAAAATTATCAAAAAAGTGATCAAATGTATAGGCAAATGTAGAAAAAATAATGTTGAACCAATGACAGGTCTGTTTTTACTGTCAATATAATTATCTATAGAATATGGTCGATTTCTAATATTATCAAACACGTTATCAAATTTATAGGGAAATGTACAAAAAAATGTTATTAAACCAATGACAGGTCTGTTTTTACTGTCAATATAATTATCTATAGAATATGGTCGATTTCTAAAATTATCAAAAAAGTGATCAAATGTAAAGGCAAATGTAGAAAAAATATTATTAAACCAATGACAGGTCTGTTTTTACTGTCAATATAATTATCTATAGAATATGGTCGATTTCTAAAATTATCAAAAAAGTGATCAAATGTATAGGCAAATGTAGAAAAAATATTATTGAACCAATGATAGGTCTGTTTTACTGTCAATATAAATAGCTACACAATATGGTCGATTTCTAAAATTATCAAACACGTCATCAAATTTATAGGGAAATGTACAAAAAAATGTTATTAAACCAATGACAGGTCTGTTTTTACTGTCAATATAATTATCTATAGAATATGGTCGATTTCTAAAATTATGAAAAAAGTGATCAAATGTATAGGCAAATGTAGAAAAAATATTATTGAACCAATGACAGGTCTGTTTTACTGTCAATATAAATAGCTACACAATATGGTCGATTTCTAAAATTATCAAACACGTCATCAAATTTATAGGGAAATGTATAAAAAAATATTATTAAACCAATGACAGGTCTGTTTTTACTGTCAATATAATTATCTATAGAATATGGTCGATTTCTTAAATTATAAAAAAAACCTATCAAATTGATAGGCAATTGTAGAAAAAATATTATCAATATAATTATCTATGGAATACGGTTGATTTCTAAAACTATAAAAAAAGTTACCAAATTTAAAGGCAAATATAGAAAAAATCTTATTAAACCAATGACATATCTGTTTATACTGTCAATATAATTCTCTATAGAATATGGTCGATTTCTAAAATTATCAAAAAAGTTATCAAATTTATAGGCAAATGTACAACAAAATATTATTTAACCAATGACAGGTCTGTTTTTACTATCAATATAAATACCTATAGAATATGGTCGATTTCTAAAATTATCAGAAAAGTTATCAAATTTATAGGCAAATGTACAACAAAATATTATTAAACCAATGACAGGTCTGTTTTTACTATCAATATAAATACCTATAGAATATGGTCGATTTCTAAAATTATCAAAAAAGGTATAAATTTTTAGGCAAATTTAGAAAAATTTATTAAACCAATGACAGGTCTGTTTTTACTGTCAATAAAATTCTCTAGAGAATATGGTCGATTTTTAAAATTATCAAATTGATAGACAAATGTAGAAAAAAATGACAGGTCTGTTTTTCCTGTCAATAAAATTCTCTAGAGAATATGGTCGATTTCTAAAAGTATCAAATTTATAGACAAATGTAGAAAAAAATGACAGGTCTGTTATTACTGGCAATAAAATTCTCTAGAGAATATGGTCGAGTTCTAAAACTATCAAATTTATAGACAAATGTAGAAAAAATATTATTAAACCAATCACAGATCTGTTTTACTGTCAATATAATTATCTATAGAATATGGTCGATTTCTAAAATAATCAAAAAAGTTATCAAATTAATAGGCAAATGTATAAAAAATATTATTAAACAAGTGACAGGTCTGTTTTTACTGTCAATATAATTACCTATGGAATATGGTCGATTTCTAAAATTATAAAAAAAGTTATCAAATTTATAGGCAAATGTAGAGAAAATATTATTGAACCAATTACAGGTCTGTTTTTACTGTCAATATAAATTATCTATAGAATATGGTCGATTTCTAAAATTATCAATAAAGTTATAAAATTTATAGGCAAATGTAGAAAAAATATTTTTAAACCAATTACAGGTCTGTTTTTACTGTGAGTATAATTATCTATAAAAAATGGTCGATTTCTAAAATTATCCAAAAAAAAGTCAAATTTTAGGCATATGTAGAAAAAATATTATTAAACCAATGACAGGTCTGTTTTTGCTGTCAATATAATTATCTATAGAATATAGTCGATTTCTAAAATTATCAAAACAAATATCAAATTTTAGGCAAATGTAGAAAAAATATTATAGAATATGGTCGATTTCTAAAATTATCAAAAAAGGTATCAAATTTAAAGGCAAATGTAAAAAAAATATTATTAAACCAATGACAGGTCTATTTTTTCTGTCAATATAATTACCTATAGAATATGATCGATTTCTAAAATTATAAAAAAAGGTATCAAATTTATAGGCAAATGTAGAAAAAATATTATTAAACCAATTACAGGTCTGTTTTTACTATCAATATAATTACCTATAGAATATGGTCGATTTCTAAAATTATCAAAAAAGGTATCAAATTTATAGGCAAATGTAGAAAAAATATTATTAAACCAATGACAGGTCTGTTTTTACTGTCAATATAATTACCTATAGAATATGGTCGATTTCTTAAAATATCAAAAAAGGTATAAAATTTTAGGCAAATGTAGAAAAAATATTATAGAATATGGTCGATTTCTAAAATTATAAAAAAAGGTATCAAATTTAAAGGCAAATGTAGAAAAAATATTATTAAACCAATGACAGGTCTATTTTTTTCTGTCAATATAATTACCTATAGAATATGGTCGATTTCTTAAATTATCAAAAAAGGTATAAAATTTTTGGCAAATGTAGAAAAAATATTATAGAATATGGTCCATTTCTCAAATTATCAAAAAAGGTATCAAATTTAAAGGCAAATGTAGAAAAAATATTATTAAATCAATGACAAGTCTATTTTTTCTGTCAATATAATTACCTAGAGAATATGGTCGATTTCTAAAATTATCAAAAAAAATATCAAATTTATAGGCAAATGTAGAAAATATATTATTAAACCAATGACAAGTCTGGTTTTACTGTCAATATAATTATCTATAGAATACGGTCGATTTCAAAAATTATCTAAAAAGGTTATCAAATTTAGAGGCAAATGTAGAAAAAATATTATTTAGCCAATGACAGGTCTGTTTTTATGGTCAATAAAATTACCTATAGAATATGGTCGATTTATAAAATTATCAAAAAGGTATCAAATTTAAATGCAAATGTAGAAAAAATATTATTAAACCAATGACAGGTCTGTTTTTACTGTCAATATAATTACCTATAGAATATAGTCGATTTCTAATATTATCAAAAAACGTATCAAATTTACAGTAAAATATGATTAGAAATATCAATAAGGTAACATCCGAACGAATATCCAAAAAGTGGTTAAATTGAATGAAAAATGTTGATATTTTTTTATAAAGCTGTGGTTGGTTCATGTTTTCTTTTTCATCAAATGACCGATTTAAGGTAACATCAAAAAAATTATCAAACAATTGACAAATTTTCATTAAAATATGAAAACAATATTAATAAGGTAACATCCGAATGAATATCCAAAAAGTGGTTAAATTGAATAAAAAATCTTGAAATGTTTTGAAAGAGCTGTTGTTGGTTCATGTTTTCTTCTTGATCAAATGCGAATTTAAGGTCAACATCAAAAAAAATATCAAAAAAAATTGACAAATTTACAGCAAAATAAGAAAAAAATATCAACAAGGTAACATCCGAATGAATATCCAAAAAGTGGTTAAATTGAATGAAAATGTTGATATTTTTTACAGTGTGGTTGGTTCACGTTTTCTTCTAGATCAAATGACCGATTTATGGTAACATCAAAAAAATTATCAAAAAATTGATAAATTTACAGTAAAATATATAAAAAATATCAAAAAGGTAACATCCGAACTAATATCCAAAAAGTGGTTAAATTGAATAAATAATCTCGAAATGTTTTGATAAAGCTGTGGTTGGTTCAAGTTTTCTTCTTGAACAAATGACAGATTTAAGGTAACAAGAAAAATTATCCAAAAAAATTGACAAATTTACAGTAAAATATGAAAAAAATATCAATAACGTAACATCCGAATGAATATCCAAAAAGTGGTCAAATTGAATATAAAATCTTGAAATGTTTTGATAAAGCTGTGGTTGGTTCAAGTTTTCTTCTTGATCAAATTATAGATTTAAGGTAACATCAAAAAAATTATCAAAAAATTGACAAATTTACATTAAAATATGAAAAAAAATATCAATAACGTAACATCCGAATGAATATCCAAAAAGTGGTTAAATTGAATATAAAATCTTGAAATGTTTTGATAAAGCTGTGGTTGGTTCAAGTTTTCTTCTTGATCAAATGATAGATTTAAGGTACATGTAAAAAAAAATGACAAATTTACAGTAAAATATATAAAAAATATCAATAACGTAACATCCGAATGAATATCCAAAAAGTGGTTAAATTGAATATAAAATCTTGAAATGTTTGATAAAGCTGTGGTTGGTTCAAGTTTTCTTCTTGATCAAATGATAGATTTAAGGTACATGTAACATCAAAAAAATTATCAAAAAATTGAAAAATTTACATTAAAATATGAAAAAAATATCAATAAGGAAACATCCAAATGAATATCCAAAAAGTGGTTAAATGGAATATAAAATCTTGAAATGTTTTGATAAAGCTGTGGTTAGTTCAAGTTTTCTTCTTAATCAAATAACCGATTTAAGGTAACATAAAAAAATATATCAAAATATTGACAAATTTCCAGTAAAATATGAAAACAATATCAATAAGGTAACATCCGAATTAATATCCAAAAATTGGTTACATTAAATGAAAAATGTAGATATTTTTTATAAAGCTGTGGTTGGTTCATGTTTTCTTCTTGATCAAATGACCGATTTAAGGTAACATAAAAAAAATTATCAAAAAATTGACAAATTTACAGTAAAATATGAAAAGAAATATCAATAAGGTAACAACTGACCGAATAGCCAAAAAGTGGTTAAATTGAATAAAAAATCTTGAAATGTTTTGATAAAGCTGTGGTTGGTTCAAATTTTCTTTTTGAACAAATGAGATTTAAGGTAACAATAAAAAATTTATCAGAAAAAATGACAAATTTACAGTAAAATAAGAAAAAAATATCAATAAGGTAACATCCGAATGAATATCCAAAATGTGGTTAAATTGATAAAAAATCTTGAAATGTTTTAATTAAGCTGTGGTTGGTTCAAGTTTTCTTCTTGATCAAATGACCGATTTAAGGTAACTTAAAAAAAAATATAAAAAAATTGACAAATTTACAGTAAAATCTGAAAAAAATATCAATAAAGTAACATCCCAATGAATATCCAAAAAGTAGTTAAATTGAATAAAAAATCTTGAAATGTTTTGATAAAGCTGTGGTTGGTTCAAATTTTCTTTTTGAACAAATGAGATTTAAGGTAATATAAAAAAAATTATCAAACAAATTGACAAATTTACAGTAAAATCTGAAAAAAATATCAATAAAGTAACATCCAAATGAATATCCAAAATGTGGTTACATTGAATGAAAAAGGTTGATGTTTATTGATAAAGCTGTGGTTGGTTCATGTTTTCTTCGTGATCAAATGGCCGATTTAAGGTAACATCAAAAAAATTATCAAAAAATTGACAAATTTACAGTAAAATAGGAAAAAAACATCATTAAGGTACATGTAACATCCGAATGAATATCCAAAAAGTGGTTAAATTGAATGAAAAATGTTGATATTTTTTTATTAAGCTGTGGTTGGTTCAAATTTTCTTTTTGATAAATGAGATTTAAGGTAACACCAAAAAAAATTATCCAAAATTGACAAATTTTACAGTAAAATAAGAAAAAAATATCAATAACGTAACATCCGAATGAATATCCAAAAAGTGGTCAAATTGAATATAAAATCTTGAAATGTTTTGATAAAGCTGTGGTTAGTTCAAGTTTTCTTCTTAATCAAATAACCGATTTAAGGTAACATACAAAAAAGTATCAAAAAATTGACAAATTTACAGTAAAATATGAAAAGAAATATCAATAAGGTAACATTCGAATGAATACCCAAAATGTGGTTACATTGAATGACAATTTTTGATGTTTTTTGATAAAGCTGTGGTTGGTTCATGTTTTCTTCTTGATCAAATGACCGATTTAAGATAACATCAAAAAAATTATCAAAAAATTGACAAATTTACAGTAAAATATGAAAAAAATATCATTAAGGTACATGAAACATCCGAATGAATATCCAAAAAGTGGTTAAATTGAATGAAAAATGTTGATATTTTTTGATAAAGCTGTGGTTGGTTCAAATTTTCTTTTTGATAAATGAGATTTAAGGTAACATCAAAAACAATTATCAAAAATTGACAAATTTACAGTAAAATATGAAAAAAATATCAATAAGGTAACATCCGAATGAATATCCAAAATTTGGTTACATTGAATGAAAAAGGTTGATATTTTTTAGAGAAAGCTGTGATTGGATTGGTTCATGTTTTCTTCTTGATCAAATGACCGATTTGAGGTAACATCAAAGATTTTATCAAAAAATTGACAAATTTACAGTAAAATATGAAAAAAATATCAATAAACTAACATCCGAATGAATATTCAAAAAGTGGTTACATTGAATGAAAAATGTTATTTTTTGATAAAGCTGTGGTTTGTTGATGTTTTCCTCTTGATCAAATGACCGATTTAAGGTAACATCAAAAAAATAAATGGTCCGTTTACCTTTTTTTTTAACCTGATCAGCAGTAATTGTCAACTAATTATTGTTACAACACATTTTTACGCTGCAATGTTTATGGAATATGGTCGATTTAAGGTAACATCTGAATGATTTCTAAACAAAAGTGTTAAAATTTAATAAACATTGTATTTTTTTAATGCAGGTGTAATTGGTTCAAGTTGACATCTACTATCATTGTCAATACATACTAGAAAATACTCTTTCTCAAATGATCAAAAAAATTGCTAATTTTCCGAAAAATGTGGAAAAATTATCAATACACCTCTGGCAGGTCTGGTGACATTCTCTACAAATATCTTGAGAATGATTTACAGTATTATGATTGTAACCGATTTCGTTAGATTAAAATTGGTTGAAAACTCATGAGAATGAACGGTTGCACCAGGTTTAATAGAGTATTCCAGATTTGCTACGTATCAGGTACGGTTGGTACGTAACGCAACCGTTGGTGTTGTTTGGGAGATATCATTTACTGCGTGAAAGTATTGTTTTCGTCATGATGAAATTAGAGAAATCGAAATGCATTTCAACGATAAAAACCTTAATATTTTATTTATTCAGATTTGCACTAGTTATGAAACACTTTGTGTGTGCTTTTATACGGTAATATTTATTTTGTACACACGGGAATGAATCAAACAGTCCTCACAGGAACTGAGTTGCCTCGACCTTTAGATTCTAAATATAGATTTGCGTTTCTGTTTGTTTGGTTTTGTTTGTTTTGAGTATGTTTAGACAAAAAAAAACACAATATATTCTAATACTTTCAGTTGACAGAATTTGGAATAGCTCGAATTTTGTTATTATAACTTTCGTAGTCATATCTTATCTTACTGATGTCGTTATAACTAGTGATGCAAATTGTGTTCAAAATTGTTTTGCCTTTTCATCAAAATAAATAGATATCAATTCGAGCATAGCAGCAACATTTTTATATTCAACACAACACACATGGTAAAAATATCGATCTAGATTTTTCCATATATTTTGTTGATTTTTATGAATGAATATGAATTTTATAACACTGATGAAAAACATTTCTTGAGTCGAAATATTTATCAGCACGATATAACTTCATCTTGTTCGTTTATTATTATGTCATAACATATTATTATTACATTAATATTGGTAAATATTGTCGCAAGGAAATTAATATCAGGGCGGATCCAGTCATTCTAAAAGGGGGGTTCCAAACACACGTTCCTATTCAAATGCATTGATCGTATAAAAAGGGGGGTTCCAACCCCCGGACCCCCTCCCTGAATCCGCCAATGAGTGTACTACACGAGCTTGCAATAGAATGATATATATAAACTACGAGGGATAATGTGAACCAAAATTCATCCATTAAACCTTTTATCCTACAGCAATGATTAAACTTGACTCAAAATTAAAGATCGTTTTCTTCGGATGTTAATTGTTTTTAAGCAATTTCTTCAAGTTTATATGTATCATGAATACGATCTTACCCAAGATAGCTAAACTCTAGTTTTTCTTTATTTTCTCACTCGGCTTACTGTAAAACAGATATATAAACTGTTATTTTATGAAGAGACATATTTTTTTTCTAAAATTGATATAACATGGTGATTTGGGGATTTGTAAAAAAAAGAAAGACTTCGTCCGAAGGCATGAATAATTTTCCAAAAAAACAAGGATGCCAAGTGAAAACGATATCAGTTATAATTCTATGCATAGTTGTTCAGGCAAATTATTTCTTTGCTTTCATATATTGAAATAAAAAAAAAATATGTAAAGGCTCTAAAGCCAAGAACATAATTCATCATTAAAGCCTCTTTTTTGTTGGTCATTTTTCTTTTCAATTTTTCTCTATCATCTCTCTTTTTGGCGTTCTCTTAAACACAGAACATGTGTTACAATTGTAATTAAAGGGCAATAACTTTCATATTCAAACAACTGATAATGCCATCTATACCTGTTTTAGTAGATCCTGTAATATTTATCACTTTGCCATTTATTGTTACCATCAATCTAGATCAATTACTACCATAACAAGTCGACTGACGAAGGATTTAGGATTGCTGATAACTTTTTCCTTTGAAGTAATTCTCGGTCTCTTAACGGTTTCAAGATAACAACCAAATAAAGAAGAATTGGTAAAAATCGTCATTTATAAAGGGCAATAACTATAATAGAAGTCGTTTTATCGTTTTTTTTTACACACATAGACAGTTGTAAGTCCTCTACCTTCTGAACAGCTCAGATTGTCTCCATCTTTAGCAGTCTTCAAGATAAAACTTGTATGTAGCTTAATATTTTCTATTTTCAGCGATGTTAGCCTGTCAGTTGGCAGGCGTAGTCATCGGACACAGGTTTTTTTTTTATAGATTACACAATGGTGTGTATAGCTACCTTGGGGTTAATCAAAGAAGTATATTTTTGAAAACATCATAGGACGACGGGTACAAATATCAGCAAAAAACTCACTTGGCTCGTCAAGATAAAACAGAGAAACTCAAAAACAAAATAAAACAAACATTTTAAACAGAAACAGAATTTACAAAATAAATGACAGAAACAGATCAAAGGAACAAAACTAAAACGATGTATAATCATTTAAATAACAAAGACAGTTCATTAGGTCAACAGTAAGACTCTGTTTAGATCAATATATTCTTTAATTTTTATCAATATGATCGGGTATAATGTATATAGACATCTCTATTTATTGGTCTCTGGTGGAAAGTTGTCTCTTTGGCGATCATACCGCATTGCCTTATTGTCATATGGTAACCAGTTAGATTTAGCAACTTAGAATAAGCTCTATGTAGTAATTATACATACTAGTATATACAGTTTTAAACAACTGTGTTACCACAAAAGTATTTGGAAGTGCTTTATTCCGTTTTTTCAACTGTTTTCTGTTACATTTTATCACTTGAAAAACGACGATTACCATGCAGAAAACATTTTTTTTTAGTGAGAGTTAAACATTAATTTTGTTTTTCTAGAAATAATGCTGATCGTTAAATATACAGGCGAAAAACTGTAAAAACACAACTTTATAGATATCTTCAATTTTATAAAAAAAAAGGTACAAAAAAGTTATTGCGTGTCAAATCTCACCAGAAATCTGGTTATCATCGAAACAACTAAAATTCAAAACAAAATTTTACATAGACAGAAATTTGTCCATACATTTGTCCATTTTTCTCCCGGACGATGCCCTTTCTAGGTACACTTCATACGTTTGACGTGCCAGCTCATTAGTGGTCTTCTTTTTTTAGGGTGGCACCGGTACCGGATCTTCTATGTCCTCAGGCTCATCGTGCTGTTCATCAATATCATCTATTGGTATAGCATTATATCTTCTATCCGGTTGCGCTTGGTTTGCTCCGGCGGCTGGATCTTCTGCAGTACGTGTCTTTGCCCGAACAGGAGGTGGAATAATTTGTTCATCTCGCTCCTCCATTGGTTAAGCTGGCTGAACAGGAGGTGGCATAATTTGTTCATCTGGCTCCTCCATTGGTTCAGCTGGTACTGCAACCTTTTCAAAATATAAACGTCACTTTAATTTCATTTTATCACAACAGTTTGACCTTTGCTACGAAATTATAAAAAAAGTCTGCCGTGTTTCATCACGGCTTCAAAATTAAAACTTGAGCATTATGTTTAAAATTTTAACCACTAACATGCCCGATAAAAGAAAAACTGAGTGAAAATAATATTGCAGATCAGTCATTTAATAAGCAATTCTCATTCAAAACATTACTTTCTATTCTTTTTTTTATTATAAACAATTACAATAACAATATTTCATTATTCAAACACACCGCAACTGTTGTCATGAATCAAACACACCTAAATTTTAATAATTAAAAGATGTTTACCTTTATTAATTTTCCAGAAATTACATATAAATCAGTCTAGATTCCTAATTTATAAAATTAATGAACCTAAACTAAATCTCTAGGTAACCTGCGTTTTAGGGCATAAAGACCCCCCCCCCCTTTTTCGTCTTAAATTATCCACGTGGTAAACATTTGAGAATCAAAACCTATCTACTGCAGTTAATGCAAGATGGTTAAAGGATAAAAGCAAGAATGATTAACAAAATTCATGGCCCTAAAACAAATGTGTATGCGCAAAAGGGCATGACGCCCCTTTTTTCTTTATTTTTCCACACGGTGAAAAAAAAAATAATTTACATCTACATACTTCTGTTATTTTGAGGTCGTAAGGATAAGATCTATAATACTTGACATGAACGTAAATAAGTAAAATTAGGTCCCCCCCCCCCCCCCCTAAAAAAAAAATTTTGATTTTTTTTAAAAACACAAACCTGTTTGCTGATTGCTTTCCTTTCTAAAGGTTTTTTTTGGTGCTAAACCTGCCCTCTGAGTCCTTTACTTGTGATATAAGTTGTTTATTTCAATGCTTTGTATCAGAGCAGGGTCCTTTGTGACAAGTTTAGATATTTGATCAGACATTCGCCTCCTTATTTTGTCAAATTTAGCTTCACTGTACAATGCTTTGGCTCTATCAGGCAACTTTTCTAAATCCTTTAAGACGTCCGCATATACAGCTTGCCAGTTGCATTTATTTTTGGCATAGCTCTTAAGAATGAGCATTTGTTCCTCAATGCTGACTTCCACATGACCACGTTTTTTCTCCATTTTTTTTTCAAGAACGAGGATATAAAAGAAATCAGTAGTGCGTTAAAAAAACAATTGAAAGACACGTGACACTCTGGATGGTTTAAATGACCAGTGTCGCAAGCGTGTGCCAACAAGGCCAATACAAAAAAAAAAAACCCAATGTAATAAAATTATATTTTTACTATAATACAGCAAACTTTTCCATTATTCCATAAAAAAAGGGAAAGTTGTTTGTATATCACATACGAAATTGTCATTGCACACGTCGCCTCTAAAACGTTCAAATATTTTTTTATTTATACCGTTATCGCTCATTGCTTTAATTTTATTTGTATAGTTTTAAGTGTACATTTACTCAGTATTTTTTTTTCTCAATATTACCAAATTATTAGCTGTGATTTATACAACAATCTTCGTGAAGTTTTCTAGCGAAAGCAAAATTATTATAAGACTATACGGCATTTTTTATTGTTACATTAGTTTTTACTTTGATTTTTACGTATTGAAACCACATTTCTAATTTGAATCAGGCCTTATTTTCAAGTAATATACACTGTTTAAAATACACACACATATTTATATATATAAAGTGGCCATGGACGAAAAAGAAAAAGCATTTGCATTGATATTAATGCTGTACTGGGTTTACAAACAAACTATGGAACTTCCAGTACCATATGTACAAAATAATTACAATTTTGCATTTTTGTTGCTCATACAAATGTACCAGAGATTTGAAAGACAAGCCATACCGTTGCCCTATTTTGGATTTCGTATCCGTAGCAGGATTTTAGAAGATGAGATGCCAGGGCCGTGGGTTTCAAATGATGTGTACGGGAATTTAATCATAAGACCGTACGAATTCTGGATATTGTCGGGAGAGACAGTGGAATCTTTCCAAGAACTAGTAACATTAGTGTCACGGAGATTACAAAACTATAACGTTGGGGAGTCATGGATGACAATTGAAAATCGAATATTACTGACACTAATTTGGTTACGGCAATACCCAACTTATACGCTCTTATCATTGACATTTTGGATCAGTGTGTCAGCGGTTGGGATAATTGTTAACATTATGTGGATACCGATGTGGGAAGTGGTCTCCCCTCTCATCCGTTGGCCAGCAGTACAAGATTGGACAAAATGTAAAGGGAGGTGGCCCGAAATGAGCAATGTTGTTGGTTGTATAGATGGTACTTCCCATGAGATATTGACACCTATGACAGAGCCACAGGAGGAGTTTTACAGTGGACATAGAAAATATCACTGTATACATACACAGGTACAGCATTGTTTTGTTATTAATCATACAAAAAAGCGTCACTTACATATATAAGGGAGTCTGGGTTTAAAATATATATGGTCGACCCCCCCCCTTTTTTTTTAAATAAATGTAACACCCAGAAACGTGTCCAAAGGCCATCACTATATACGCTAAAACATATCTAGTTAGTTTTGAACGCCGAAACACGATTGGGCGATGCACACTATACATTAATTTACTGTTCCTTCTGTTGAAATAATTAACACGCAACACATCTGTCAGCCTCTATGTCAGTGAAAAGTACAATTGCTTTTAGTACAATAGATCAACTAACAAGATTGTATAATTGAAATACATGTATATTGTTAGCATACACCAATCAAATTTTATGGTAACAATGATAATCTAATATGTTTTTTTTAAACTTTTCATGCGATTGTTATAGAAGTCTCATTGATGATTTTGTTTTTCAGGTTATCATCGACAACGATAAAAAATATTGTTTACGTTCACTCTGGGTTCCTTGGCCATGAAAACGACGCCCACGCCTACCGACAGTTTGGTCCGATCGGTCCAGGGCAGTTAATGGACTTTCCGAACAACTGTTACATTTTAGCGGATAGTATATACCCTAATGAATATCCTTTAGTGACACCTTTCAAGTCAGTTAACATAGTTAGAGCCCCGCGTAGAGAACAACGACGGAGAAGGAAGTTCAATGCATTGCACAGAAAAAGGAGAGTATACGTAGAGCATATAATGAAGGAGTTCAAAACATTCCGTGTTGTAGGTTCCTTATACAGACATCCTAGATGGCAGATGGCATCTATTGTCGAACTGTGTGTTGGACTTTCACAGAGAAGGACAGATATGATAAGGGATCGTTTTTAATAAAGTATATAAACTGACTGCTAATCTTTTTTAATATATAGATATGCAGATGTTGAATGATTGCCAATGAGACAACTTTCTTCCAGAGACCAAAATTGCATAAACTTGAACAACTATAGCCGGTCGCTGTTTGATGGATACATTCATATACATATACAAGAGAAAAAAGTTAGAATATGAATACGAAACATAAGGTGGTCAACATTATGAAATTAAGGGCACTCGAGCATGTATGTGTAACTTTTGGTTTTCATACAATTACAAAACATAAAAAAAAACCAAAATACTTCATCATTTTATCTTGTTAAAAATTTATTATCAACAAAATGTACATACAATAATAATTTCATTTGTAATTTAGCTATTTTTTTGTCTATGCAATTTCAGGGGGAAATAACTCTAAAATATAAACCGTTCGTACCAACCGTTACTTGCAACGGTTGCTTGAGGGCATAATCGAGTGCACACAATATTGTTTACTATAAATACAAGAAGTAACCACATGAAATTAGTACCAAATTACAGCTAAAAATTCTCAAAATAGTTCTATATATGATTCATAAACATACGTTGATATTAACTGTATACATCAATTATTTCCAAAAGTTAAATGACGGCTCCTAGTTCGTACTACGGTTGGTACGGTTGCAAATCTGGAAACCTCTAATATGAGCTCTTAAACATCTCAACTCCTCGTATTCAACATCATCTTCATTGAAGGATTTGACTTGATTGATGGCTGCCTCCAACTTTTACTTTGCGCTGCTTTGAACTTTTTTCTCATCCCTCACGTCCAACTTACTTTTAACACTGTTTGGATCTTTTTCCAGATTCTTCTCCTCTTTGGTTTCCCCCGCATTTGGGATCCCGTACTCTGCTAGTAATTTGAGGAATGCCATATGAGGAACTTTAATAATCGACAAAGAGATGGCCCAAATAGAGACTGTAACATGCGACAAACCCAAAGAAGGAAGAGACTCTCGACACAAAAGGTTCCCTGAAAGAAATAGACCAATAGCCTGATACTTTGTAAGTATTATTCAATGATTTGTTCACCTTATTAAAGACGGGTTTTGTCAGCTAAACCAAACAAAAAGAAAACCAGTGTATGTTCTGAAATTCTTTTTTATGTAGCTACAATTACATAAAGTTACCGTAAGATCAAGATCCTCATCACCTAAAATTTATGTGTCTAATTTGTCTATTACCAAATTTTTTATAATTTGTTTTCTTAAGATATTTTAGATGTTTAGCAAGCAACAATAATTCCTCTTTCTTTAAATTATCAAACACCTTTAGGTCTGGCGTTTTTAAAAATTTACCGCCATCAAGTTTAATCTGCTGTGTTCTTTTGATAACCTAATTTATGGATGCATTGACACTTTGAAAATTGCAAAACGTGAAATACCAAAAGCTGATGTATAAAATTATAAGCAGCAAACATAAGTGCACAATACACAAAATACACAAAACGCAAATTTACTTTAAATACAACGACCGAACCCATATTATGAATAAGGTACTTTATTTTTAGATCATCAAAAATGCGCACTTAAAAAATGCAACAGCAATCAACCATAAAAAAGATAATGTACAATAAAACCCTAAAAAAATTAAATCTCAAATATAAATATTAAATATATTTTTTTTTATAAATACCTTAATAAATTCAAGCTACTTACTATATGTACCATTTTGTAATGAATTAGCATCAGTTCTTCTAGTAGCATTAACATAACATCGATAAGTCAATACATCAGTATGCTTCAAAACCTACCAGTGGAAAAGCCAGTGACATTAAAGAGCTACTTCCGGTGGTCACGCGGGAAAGGGGACATAATCTAAAAATTTTGAGATGGCGCTGTAACCAGCGTGTAAACAAAAACATAGGCACTAAATTTATTAAAACAACTTATCCATCAGGATTTGAGGTTAAATTTTCATTAGAATAGATTTTGTCACACGACGGCCAAATTGGGTAGTAAAAAAGTGTTCCGTTACTGAAATGTGATAAATCAAAAGACTACCTCCGTTGATTTCCAAGAAACCGCGGGTATCCCCCCGTCTACAAAGAACTGACACAAATGCATCCTAAAGCTTTTCATTAGTTGAGATATAAATAAATGTGACCCAGAAACGTATGTGCACATGACTATGTACAGGATTCCCCGTCACTCTGAGTCTTGTTTACATAATACATACTTCCACCGGGGGTCAAAATTCAACATTTTTCATACGTTTTTGGAGTTATTTCGGTGCAAAATTAAGCAAATTATGCCACATTAAACATATTTTAACCGCGAAATTGATTGAGACTATGAGGAGTGATGATGTTTCCAGGATTTTGGATATATTTTACTGAAAAATGTTGATGGGTTGAAGGCTTTACACCGTCATTTGTTGATGTTTTTCATGTTGCTCAAACTCCTCGTATCACATTTTATTTAGTACATTGCAACTGGTTTAATCCATGTACGAATTTGTCCATATAAATGACTTCAATTGTCTGGAGGTACACCCCCTTTTTCCCCAACTTTTCAAGAAATTTCAGTTTAAAGTAAAAAGTATTGTCTGTCTCAGTTAATCTTTGTTGTAAGCTATTTTTAGGGTAATGGTTACAGTCATTCTTTGATTCTGTAAATATTAATCTGAAATGTTTCAACTTGTCAATTTTAAAAAGTACAAATCAACAAATATTGCATGCCTACCACTGTGGTATGAAAATCTAATTTCCACTTGATTTTAAGTCTTTGTTCTTGTTGTTTATATAAAAAAAAATAGTAGGCAAGTGGGAAGTTAACACTCGCACATGTTTATAAATGTCTGTCCTTGTCAAGCAACCTGGTGTACACTAAACATTCATGTTTGAGTGTGTCTGGGCCCTGGAACATGTTTAACTCTTGAGAACTTGATATTAACATTCAATAGGAATGCCCAATGCCTACTACATCCAATTTTTAACCGGATTCTTGTGACAAAAATGTCGGTTATTGATTTGGGGATGTACGGCGGGCGGGCGGACGGGCGGCAATCAAATGTCCGTGCATTAACTCATGAACCCTTCAACCAAAGCTTTTAAAATTTTAATATGTTGTTACTGACAACTAAATGAAGGTCAAGTTCAATAATGGCGATTTTGACTTTTACCGTTCAGGAGTTATGGTTCTTGAAAGATTGAAAAATGGAGTTTCAAGTCGTGTCCGTGCATTTACGCATGAACTGTTCTACCAAAGCTTCCCAAATTTTAATATGTTGTTACCGATGACAAAATGTAGGTCAAGTTATATAATGACGATTTTGACTTTTACCGTTCAGGAGTTATGGTTCTTGAAAGATTGAAAAATTCTGTTTTCAGTCATGTCCGTGCATTTTCTCATGAACCGTTCAACCAAAGCTTTTGGAATTTTTATATGTTGTTACTGATGACAAAATATAGGTTAAGTTCAATAATGACGATTTTGACTTTTACCGTTCAGGAGTTATGGTTCTTGAAAGATCGTAAAATGGCGTTTCCATTCACGTTGTTGCATTTACTCACGAATATTCAATCTAAGCTTTTCAAATTTTAATATGTTGATACCGACTACAAAATGGAGGTCAAATTTGATATTGACGATTTTCACTTTCACCATTCATTAGTAATGGTTCTTGTGATCTTGCCAGGACACAAATAAATGTTAATAAATCCGGTTTGCTGTCGTTGTGACAGCCTCTTGTTAATACATGTTAGAGCTATCATGACCATTCATAGCAATAAGAAAATGCTATAGCACTTCCAATGTATACTTTGAAATGGTGATTCTGTTTTGTTGCATTGATATTAATGCTTGACCCACATTTTTATTTCACACCAATCTACAAGAAAACAAATCTTGGACACAGGATCTATAGTTTAATCAGAGCCATACCATTCCTATATATATATGTGTGCTGATTTTTGCCTGTACCAAGTCAGGAATATGACAGTTCTTGTCCATTCGTTCGTTTTTGATGCGTTTTGTTATTTGATTTTGCCATGTGATTATGGACTTTCCGAATTGATTTTCCTCTAAGTTCAGTATTTTTGTGATTTTATTTTTTATCTGCTTCAGAAAAAAATGACTAACGTCTACATTATGTCAGATTATTAATCTTTATTCAAAATCAATCTAATGAAGAACTAAAAGGTAATGACTGGTAAATGTACATTGGATTAATTTGGCCCAGTAGTTTCAGAGGAGTAGATTTTTGTAAAAGATTACTAAGTTTTACGAAAAATAGTTAAAAATTTACTATAAAGGGCAATAACTCGACATTGATCGAATACAAGTCATCATGCAAAACCCCCCCCAAAGAGGGGGAGGTGGAATTCCAAGATGGTTTACATTTCCTTTATCTTTTCAACGATTTTTTTTCTTCAACTCACTGATAATGGTTAGCCTATCCTTTGTCTACATTTGAAAATGCCTGTACCAAGTCAGGAATATGACAATTCGTGTTTACTCGTTGTTGATGTGTTGTGTCTTTTGTTTAATTTTTTAATGTGAATATGGACTTTCCCATGGGGTTTTATGCAGTTAATCTATATCGGTTAGAATATGTTGCAATATCCTCGGCAAATTGCAGCGGTTTTTTTCATAATTCAAGACAATCATTATTTTCTCCTTTAGAGAATCTTCGACACTCATCTTCTTTGCCTTCAAAGCCATTTTGCAGTTTTGGAATATAATTTGTTTTTTAGTGCATGACCAATCAGGTCTCAAGTTAGTAAACATTTTTTATGGACCAAAACAGGAGGTCCCTTAACTTTTTTATATTTATTAACATTTCAATACCTATCAGTATAGTTTAAGTTCTGATAAAGACTGGTTGTGATGCTGAACAACTGGAATGTCTGTAGTGGAATTTGGACTGATGGTATCTCCTTTGGAAGAAAATTTTGGGCTTAAATTGTCTCCCTGTCTTACCGCAACATCAGATGGAAAAAAAATCAGTCAAATTATGACCCGATTTGACACATAATTTAGTATAGGCATAAATGTTTTTCAATATATGATAATAGTTATCAAATCTTTTAAATTGGTTTTTTTAAATAAAAATTCACATTAAATATCTGCATTCCTGCATCAAATTTGCTAGCTTGATAGAAAATATGGACCTTTGATTCTCCGTGTTTTACAATCCAAGATGGAGGAAGACACCCATACCACCTTAATAGCTATATTCTTTCGGAAATCTAGTGTGATCGTCATTTCTGTCAACAATTGCTTTCTACCCTAGGGCATATATACCAATTAATAAATCAAACAAATGAAATAAAGAACACTATTTTTTATTGAACAATACACTTACACCTAGATGGATGTGAATTAGTACAACAGTGTTAAGGCGTTTTCTTTCGTCAACTAGAATATGTTTACTAGGTAATACACTCCCAATCATATGTAGTTCATGTAAGGCATCATCGGAAATGTGGAATATGTCTTTGACCATAAGAACTTGTTGCACTGTATCTTTGACATTAATTCTATTAGAATATTTAAACTCTGAGCTCTCATCATGATCAGACGTCGGTGCCCTGGGGTAAAAGTATAGCCGAAAATTGAGTTCCTGAAATTTTCATCCCGAACGGGAATCGAACCCGGAACCTTTGTGTTAGTAGTCCCATGCACTAACCACTGCACCACGGCTCTTGAATTATGTATGGTATATCACTATATAAAGAGGATGCCACTTCATAAAATTTTCTCTTTATTTCAATATTTCTGTTTGTCCTTTCACTATGTTTTAACTCAAAATAAGGTTTCAGAGTTGGTGGTGTTTTCTGTGAATCAGATGCAGATGCGTTGTGGTTTTGCTGCCAATGGAGTGCGTCTTTTCTTTTTTTTTCGCCGGAGGATTGCATGAATCTTTTTTTGCCTTAAGCTCTTCTAGTTGTTGTTGCTGGTTTCTAATGCACGTTTGATAAAAAAAAATGTGTTCCTGATGAAGTTGATGATACTGATGTTAAAGGAAAGCTAGCTGTTGTTCAGAACTAGGCCCACTCACTCCGAACATAGTGTAGATTGCAAATGATCATAATCATGTAGTAAAGTTTTAGTAGATAACATAATAGATAATAAGCACAAAAAGGGGAGGGTCAAGAAACTATAGATTAATATGCACTGCAGTTACATTGTTTAAGATCAATCCGATTATTTAGAATCGTCTTTTGGTTACCCCAAGGGTGACTGGGGAATAGAAATATGGTCACTTGGTCCGTTTAGCTGTGCGGGATGTATCAAGTTCGCAGTCACGTCCTGTCAGATTGGGGACGTTAAATCCGATGCCTCGTGTAAGGAGAGTGCCATGCTCTTTGAACGTTAAGAACCCTTGCAACAACTCTTTTGAGGGGTCCGTAGATGACCTGTTGCAAGGCTAAATTTCTGTCCCTATCCAATATACCCTCATTTTCCAGTGGCAGTCCAAATTTCCCCGACCATCATCCTAGATGGCCTCTATTACAACAACCTACCTATTGTATTTATTGTTAACTGTTCTCGTCCTGAATATGCATGCAATATTTGCCACTGGACGTTAAGCAACCAACAATCAATCATCAATACTAACATTTTAATAATCAATGGCGTTAATTTGAGAACTTCTTGATATATATTTTTCTTAAAACATTTAATTCTAAAACCTTTCATTTAAGAATATCACTTTTTCATTTAACAAAGAAAACAGAAATGATCCTACACAATTGTTTACTACCGAAAGGCTAGTTGGTTGATTTGAGATAAAACTGTCAGATTTATAAACTGGCATTTCTGCAGCTGTATGAATTGTTTCAATCTCCACATAACCACTAGGTCAACTGTTACCATTGATTAATAGATGATTGTAATCATCCATGTAATTGGCGACGCGGGGTTTTTGCAAAATTTCACCGAAAGCAATTTCTTGGCATGGTGGCCGTCCAGTCAAAAACCATTTCCATTTCCACTTTCCTGTGTTGGATGACTTTGAATGTTTGATTCAGAGTCAGATGTTCTGTAAATTCAATAGCAACTTATAACATTTGAATCCCCAAGGGTGACTGGGGTATAGAAATATGGTCACTTGATCTTCTCCCGACCGGCAGTAAAACGCTTGCCGAAGTGGGGCGTCCGTTTGGCTGTGCGGGATGTATCAATTTCGCAGTCACGTCCGGTCAGAAGGGGGACGTTAATTCCGATGCCTCGTGCAAAGAGAGTGCCACGCTCTTTGCACGTTAAGAACCTTGCAACAACTCTTTGAGGGGTCCGTAGGTAGCCATTTGCAAGGCTAAATTTCTGTCCCTATCCAATATACCCTCATTTTCCAGTGGCAGTCAAAATTGCCCCGACCATCATCCCAGATGGCCTTTATTGTATCAGCCTACCTATTGCATTTATTGTGAACTTGTTCTCGTCCTGAATATGCATGAAATATTTGCCACTGGACGTTAAGCAACCAACAATCAATCAATCAATATAACATTTGATTTCAATTTGTTTATTGATTGGTTGAATAACAATATTGTCCTTAGGTGCGAACTCCTGAACAGTTGGATTAAGACTATGACTAACAACTTTATCTGTTTCGACTTGTTTCTTATTGTGTACATAGTTTTCGCCAATTTCTGATGGTCTTGATTGAGGGAGATCAAGACCTTGGTCTTTCAAATTGTTATCTATAATAGCACTTTCCTCTTCTAGAAGTTCCTTAACCGCTGTTAATTTTGCCTCGGCTACTGCAATCTCACGTTTCAAAATATTCAAGTTTGATTTTAGTTTTGATATTTGTTTTTGGACTTCTAATTCTAACTCATTTTGTTACCTAATTAATTCCTCTTACTCCTCTATCAACCTAAGTTTTGCCTTGGCAGCTTCAGCTCTAGCTGTTTTGCATAAAAGAATTGCCTTGCTTGATCGACTTCCCTGACTAGAATGGATGCGAGTGCAATTTGAAAAAAACGACCTCCATCACTGCCTTCTGCTTTATGACTAGAACTAGAATGTGACTTATGTCCTTGAATGCTAAGAGTAGAATTGACTCATGTGCAGAACCATGAAGACTAGAATGTGTTGATGTAAAAAAATAGCTGGTCCTTTTGATCGGTAATGTGAATTAATTGTTAAAATATTATTCAGCATGTTATAGTTTAAGCAACGAATAGAAAGATAGCCGTCCCACATCCTTGCAATATGTCTTTCTCTACCTTGACCAGATTCAGCCTTGCAGTTCTGACAGTTATTCAATGCTTTTTTCCAGACTAAAAAGCTCCACAATTCTTCTTCCGTCTTTCCATGTTACTCTGTCATTACTCTCTTCTAAGAACTGCAACCGGAGATAATTTTTAAAGATTTTAATGGTCCTGAAGAACACACAACTAAATTATATATCGATGGAAAGAAGAAAACGTTTACAACAAGAAAAATTGGGTCGTAAAAATCCAGAGTGGTCACAGTTTTGTGAAAATGAGGTCAAAGGTCAGACCTAAACATATTATTTCAACCACAAGGACAAACGAGAAATATTATGAAGTTTATTCAATAGAATGCTACAAAAACGATTCAATCATAAGCATATGCTATAAACGATGTTAAATTTGACTTTTTATATGAAGAGCTGCCATTACAAAATGGCGTTGATTTGGAACCTTCTGATTTTTTATTCATTTAAGACATAGCAAAAGAAGAAGTGACCTTGACCTTTTCACATCCATAAACTTTCATATTGTGTATAGTGTTTCACTAGAGTATATTACAGAATTATTTTCTAAACTATAAACACCAGTTTATCAAACTATTTCAATTTTTTTTCTATCTTTGAAAAAAAAAATTCAAGCGCTAAAACTGTTTTTAATTTTGCATTTTAAAGGTTGTGTATTTTGTGGAAATAAGTATCTAGTTATAGATAACTACATATTGTGTATTTGCAAAGTCTGGACAAAGCAATTATAACACAAAATATACTAAAGTCACCCGAGGCGAATGTTATGTGTATAACAATGTCAGTTTGTTGCATGAACATTTTTTTAGTGGGATAATCTCATTAATTTTTTAAGGGAAGGATAAAAAATTATACAATGCAATGCCAATTTTCTAATGTTGTAATTCAAAATCAGTCATGATCCTAATATAACTTTTAAAAGCGACAATCAATCTCTTAGTCATCATGCGGATTCAGTAGCATTACAAGACACGTCCCTTTTTTATAATAACAAGTTCGGCGCAGGACAGGGTTTGTTCAAAGCACACAGTTTTTAAATACAATTGCTATCTAGAGCGTAAATACTGTCATGATTCGGCAAAATTTCTGTCCCTATCCAATATACCCTCATTTTCCAGTGGTAGTACAAATTTCCCCGACCATCATCCCAGATGGCCTCTATTGTATCAACCTACCTATTTTATTTATTGTGAACTTATCTCGACCTGAATATGCATGAAATATTTGCCACTGGACTTCAATCAATCAATCAATCAATCTGTACAAAATAGAAAGTATGTATTTTAAGTTTAAGCTTTAGTGTACGGTTGTTCACAGAAGTCAGGTCTTGAGTTTCTCATTTCATAGGTTTCAGTAAAATATTTACATCTCTCTTTCTTCAGTTTTTCATATGATAAACATTTTTTTATTGAATCATAATGATTAATCCTATAGTTCGATGCCAAAAGTAAGAGTTAACGAAAAGTGTAAAGGCCTTCAATTATTAATTAAACCAAATATGTTTAAAAGTATTGTAGAATCAAATTAAGAACTGAAAACCATGCTGTGGAATAAATATAATTTTTTTATTTGATTCAAACCTGTCGGGTTGCTGTCAACAAATATATATAGGCATCTTTGATCTGAAAAAAAAAATATGTTATTGCATTTCATGGTTGATATGATTAGATACATTTATAACGAATCATGCTTAGATTTATGTAACAGTTACATAAAATTAATTGACGATCATATCAAAAACATCATATTGTGATGTGATGTACTCCTAAAGAATGAAAATCGGAATCTATAAATTGTAAAACTAACTGCTATATCTTCATTATTTGCAAAGATTTGGAAATTTCAGCTGGTTTTAATCACTTAAATGGAAAGAAATAGTTTAAAAATTGTGTGTGTTTACCTCATCAGGCAGTAAGGACTTCAGTAACAAGATTGAGGTATCCATTATGTTAAATGGTCCTGCTTTTGATAGCAGTTGTTTACCACTACAATAGAAAATGCACTAAATAATATGTCGGCATAAAGAAACCATATTTAATGCAGTTGTCTGTAGTTGGTTTATTGAAATGCTATGTAAAATCTAAAACTTTAATAGATGAATACAAGTTTAGAACAATTTTTTAAACTTCATTTGAATCTTTTTTTATGAAACGCTCAAGTCAACTTTATTGATGTCATAAACTATATCCTTATTTGTTCAGTTAATTATCCTCTTTGATGAAAAGTAGTAAATGTAAGACACCATGATTACTGAAAGTGAGGTGTGAGGTGTAAAGTACCATTACAAAGATTATAATTTCAAAAGATCTGGATACATGCAGATATGGGTCATGATAATAATAACTTTCGTATTTATATAAATTATATATGACCTAAATTTCTTTAAAATGCAACATATATTTGATACTGAAATAAGATGTACATATCCCTCAGACAGACTTAATATTTCATCATGTGGACTTATAGGAATAATTTGAAATAAAACATTTAAATGTAGAGAGAATTAGGCATTTAATGTGTAGGCAACAAACCTATAACACTTTAGGTTGTAAAAATAGCAAACCTCTTTCGCTATCTGTTAGAGATGACGGTTCCAGATTTTCGAACAGACTTTCGATATCTTCTCTGCATAGGTCAATTGAAAGGTCAAATGTACCTTTCACAATGACATCATTTGGGATGTTCAATGGCTTCTCAGTGGCATTTTTTGTTGGTATAAACTTTTTCCTTTGTGGCAGGTTAATAAATTTCCTAGCTCTCTTTGTTGGTTTGGTTGTTGTTCAAGTTGGAAGACCAGCTTCACATGGGATCTTCCTGTTAATGTTGGATTGGATTGCCTGCAACTGAATGTAAATATCTGAAAGATCAGTATGGTTCCGAATAAAGAAAAGACTGTTCTGGATGTCCTTCAGCACGGCTGAAGATTTCTTAAGTTTCTTTCCGGAACCAATTGCTCTGCAATCATTTGGTTTATATATAATACTTTCAACTTCCATCTTTTCTTCAGGAGCCACAACACGTTCCAAATTAGATTCTCAAGATGATTAGTGCAACTTGACTGTTTGACAGATGTCATAGCTTGTTGTTTAAGCTGTGGGTCCAGGTCGAAGTGTGGACAGGTTGTATTATTCCTGGGCATGTCATTCCAACTGAAACCTTCAACTGCAATAAACATACCATGGAGGTGCTAACATGGTAGATGGGTGTTGAACCAGTCCGTGCATGAGCATTTCGGTTCTGCACTGACTTCAATGATGTAGGTGTTATTGATGTCTACACTTTCAACCCTCATGATGCCATTTTCACACGAATAATTAG
This sequence comes from Mytilus edulis, assembly GCA_019925275.1. Classification (NCBI taxonomy): domain Eukaryota; kingdom Metazoa; phylum Mollusca; class Bivalvia; order Mytilida; family Mytilidae; genus Mytilus; species Mytilus edulis. The sequence continues at coordinate 81,877 of JAHUZM010000119.1, forward strand.
TTGATGGAATTGTGTTCACATTTGGTGGCAATCTTTGGAGACAGTGCTCTATACACATCTTTGGTTTATTGTGGAGGAAGTCTTGAATCTCGTTATGATACCTTCTGCAAATATCCAAACTTTGCACATTGTAAGATTTGTACCTTGAAATAATATTAAAATAAAATTTATATGATAAAGAATTTGATTAGAAATTTTAGTTAAATGCTAATGTCAATAGTTATATGTGTATACAAGGATTTATATTAGTTTTACAAGCCTTTTGAAAGGAATTTGTCTGTGTAAAAACTGAACAAATTCACTCACAAACGTCGTCATCTGAATAAAAAATGTCAAGAACCACTATAAGAAGTCTGCAGCACCTACCATATATCATAGTATTCCAATATGCCAATCATGTAAGAATTATAACAGATAGTTTTTAATCGGTTTCTCACAGCAGTAGATATTTGTGCCTTTTTTTTTTAATTCATAATGATTGGTTAATCTACAAAAGTAATCATCTCAACAGTTAAGTGTAGGAATATTGAAATGTTCTACAAATGCTGTTGTTTTTGTGGCCAGTTGTTAAGTAGCTGACATTTATCAGTTAATATTGATACAAAGTTTTGAAGTATTTACATTTGTAGCTCTCTTTCAGAAATTCATTTATTAGTGTAACAGCAAGACTGGAAATCCTGCCTTCACTGAACTGGACGAGTTTTGTTTTGGATCCCTATGTTTCCTCTCAAAACCATTGGTTGTTATAATGCGAATATTGTACGACTTTTCTTTTAATGCCCTGACCCATCTCAGTAACAAAAAGGATCCTTTTTCGGAGGCCTGATTAGATTCCGTTTTACAGCTTTCAATTTTTGTGTAGGTTCAAACATCATGTCATTTTCATCACATTTAGCAATTGGTGTTGATGTTAATGGTATGTCTACCTCCACAGGTTATTCAGAGATATTTTCCTGTTTCATATAATGACAAACGTCATCTTAAACAAGATGAATCAAAGAGTCCTTATATTTAATGTTATAATCCTCTACTAGTGGGCTAGGGATACATCGCGTGTCAGATGGAGATCGTATAGATAATGCTGGAATGTATTGACATATCGATTGTTCTGACATAACATCACATATATCTACTGGCCATTTCACTTTGAATACTGGAAATAAAAAAATAAAACAACTCATTTTACCTTATAATTCAAATGATTTTTGGATGGTGTGCTACGTATTCACTTTATTTGAACCTATTTCATAACATAAGATACGTAAATTTGAATGAAATTCGATAAATTGATCGATGGATTGTAGCTGTTGTAGCACACTATCATTATAATTACTTTATTAGACTCTGTTCCTTCGTTTGTTCGTTCTATTATCCGAAATCCGCTTGCAGGGCTAACAGTTATATCACAAATTACCTTAACTCCGATGAAAATTAAAAAAGAAAAGCGCCTTATTAAAATAAAAATATAAAACTCAAGCACATCTAACGAATGAAAAACAATTGTCATATTCCTGAAACCGACATTTCCTCACGTATGAAATGGAGTATTGAACCTATTTCTATTGCTTGCTAAACTTCTCACTTGTTTGACAGTCAAAGTTCGTTACATTGACAGCGATGCGTGAACAAAAAAATACCTATAGGCGATAAAGTGAACCCACGCTTTTTGTACCTGTTGTTAATTGACACAAATCAAATAGCTAAAGCGAAATTGACATTTTCAAGTATTATATAGTTAAAAAATTATCAAATAAGGCAAAAACTCAAACTATTTTGTGCAAATAATTAATAAATCAACTGTCATGTTATCTTAAAAAAAACAGTTTCGAAGGATCAATGTATTCACAATGGAGCTTCCAATACCATTACGGTGGAGGAAAGTGCAGAGAATGAAGCTATGCATACCATTACGGTGGAAGACAGTGCAGAGAATGGAGCTACCAATACCATCAAGGTGGGAGAGAGTGCAGAGAATGGAGCTACCAATACCATCACGGTGTGAGACAGTGCAGATAATAGAGCTATCAATACCATTACGGTGCAAGACAGTGCAGAGAATGAATATCAAGAAAAATGCAAAAAGCGCTGTGATAACTAATTGCTCGTTATAATGTCATGGAATGACTGAACCATTAATTATTCGCTTTAAATTACACTGAGCTTTTGCCCAAAGCTTGATGAGTATTATTTCACAAGGTACATTTTCGCTAAAATGGTCTATCGAAAAATACAGTGGAATTGATTTATCTGGCGCTAAAATGGGCTCTAATGTCGGTGCTAAATTGTCCCCTAATAGTATAAAAAATTTCCTTAAAATGTCCTCTGCCATGTAAGTGTTTCATTATAATGGAAATAGTTCATGGAAGCCATAGATTGCCTGGGCCGTAAAAAGCGTCAATTTTTTTCCCCTCGCCAACGCTCAGGATAAACTTTGATAATCACAGTCCAGGCCATGTGTAAATTTCCAACAATCTATGGCTTTCATTAATTATTTCTTACATATTTATGCTAGGTCTTTTGAGTAATGGACAGTGATCTATTTTCAGCAAAATGCAGTGAGTGGATTGACAACATGAGGTCTTGATTTTACCTGTACCAATATAGTCATGAAGCCAGGTCATCGGACATATATTCCTTCACGGTATCCTACCCTGCTGGCGACTTATCTGCAATCTTAATGCATTTGTTTCTCTCGTGAATCTTGTCTCTGATATCGGAACAAATGTCACGGACTTTGGAACAAAAGATTTACTAAATTTAAGTCTAGTGATACCCTTTTTTACTTCATTACAAGTAAATGGGTAATCCAGAGAGCAATGAATGTCTTTTGATGTCTCAAGATCATCAGGAAAATTAAGTTCTGAATCAGAGTTTAATAAGGATTTGTAATGTTCTACCCATTCCTGCTTTGATAATGGACGGGGTGCCTTGCCTGTTGGTGGTTATGTTTTAGATTGTTAATAGATTTCCAAAAGGACTTAAGAGTCTTTGTGTTCTAGGCTATTCAATTTACTGATAAAAATGTCCTATAAACTCTGCTTTTAAGCTTTTTTTTGTTTATTATAATGTTTTACACAATTAGAATATGTTTGGCGAAGGTGAGCATTATTTTTATCCTTTTGGAGTCTTTTACCAAGATACCTTACTTCTTTCCTCAGCAAAAGACAATCATTGGACATCCATGCTTTTTTTGGTTTAGCTCTTTTTCTCTCATTAGATGGACGAAAACTTTTCTTTTTTAATACTAAAGTTTCCGATGCTGCATTAACATAAATTTTATTAACTGATGAGACAAGAAAATCAATATCATCACAGTTTTCATCATCAATCTTGTTCATTAGATCTAATATATCATTTACAGACTCTTTATGCAATAAAGCATCATGATAATTGTCTGACATGGAATGTTCCCATTGAAATTATGTTGTACACAATAGAATAAATTAGGTGTTGTTAACATATAATCAACTGTGCTTTGGCCATTAGAATTATAAAAAGTAAAAAATCCTAGGGAATATTTAGTAAAAGTGAGGCCACTGGTGATACCCCCGCCACAAGTGGATAATTTAAATAGTGTAAAAATATGCAAGTTTTCAGTAAACAGGAATAAGTTGTCGAGTGATGAACCTGAAAACGCATCACAGAAAGATGCGACAAAAAATATTCCGGGGATGGATGGATAGATTGGCGGGCGGACAAACAGAGGTAAAACAGTGGTATAGATATTCAAAATCCCTTAAAAAACATCTTTATACCTACTATTCTATACTATTATAAAATACAAGGTTAAAAGCTCTTTATAATATTGATCATAATAATTCTTTATCTATAGATAATAATTTAAACTCATGGGTTATTTCTTCTCTTTCAACAATTTCTCAAACTTTTGTGTTAAAGTCTCATTGTCTTCGTTCTTCTTCTGCATTTTCTCATCCCTATCTTTCCATTTCAGTTCCAATTCTTTGTTCTTCTTCTGCATTTTCTCCTCTTTATCTTTCAATTTCAGTTCTAATTCTTTGTTCTTTTTCTCAATACACTGAATGTTTGTTAACTGAGTTTGCTGTATTTCTTAGATGAATTCAATGAGTTTTGCTTTGAGTTCTAAATTTTCCTCCTTTTGCCTTTCCATTTCGTTGGATATTAATATCATTTCTTCATCATGTCCATCCCTTCTGAAATAAATCAACGAAATGATGAATCTTTCAACTCTACTAAGAATATCCTTATTATTTAGAACAATTAATGCAAACTACCCATATTTTATATCGCTTACATTTGTGGTTGATACAAGTTCTAAAATCAAAAGGTCAGTGGCTTGTCAAATTTGACCGACCGTCATAGTCACAAGTCATTTGTCAAACGTTCACCTTTATAATAGACGTGTTAGAAAAGTCGACACTACTGCTGGCGCTCGTGTTGGATGAAGATTAATACGATATGATATATAGGGGTCATCTCCAAAAGTTTAAATACTCTCTCATATTTTGTCACCTGTATGGGTGTGTTTGATACCACTGTAAGGTGTAATTATTTTTAGCAAGACATACGCATGTGACTTTTAAAACTAATCACGAGGAATATTGAAAAAAATGCAATTGGTATTATTTGATTAAAGGAATATATATAAAATTATTAAAAAAAAAATCTTAATTATTTTTCATTGAAAAGGGGGGCAATGCTTGTTTCTATTTTCTTTTCAGAATCAACAAATGCTAAATGACTTGCAAATCCACTAAAGGAAGAAGATATAGTATGTCTTCGCCTTAACTCCTAGGAGACTCAAACGATTGTTTTATTCTCATTTAGTGACGATTTGTTTCTCAATATATTATAATGAAACATTTTTTTTAAATATTCCTTGTTCATAAGAGAAAAGTATGATGCTTATATGCCAACGTAAATACAAGATTTTGTGGGCTCTCGTCTTATAACATAAGCATTGTTTAATTGGGTGGAATTTGTTTAATACGAAAATCAATCATGTTGTCTTTCAACAAGTCCAGCACATAATTCAACAATTTGATTAAGTTCATTTCTGCGATGTCTCCATAAAGTTCCAACAACTCTAAATGTTTTAAGACGCCTTATTGCATGTTCAACGTACACCCGACACGTAGACATTCTTCTATTAAATTTCTTACATTTTCTTTTTTCCCTCGGCGTTTTCCGTCTCAATTGATGTCTCCTATATGGAGTAACAATAGGTGCACGATCTGCATAAATTTTATCGGCTAAAATGACATAATTTGGCGGAAAATCTAATTCTAAATTAGTCGCAATACTTGATAACAGATTGAATTGTTGAGCATCGTTTTGATGGCCAAGAAAGCCACTTTTAACAAGGCGTATATGATTTTCATTGTCCACTACAATTTGTGTATGGATACAATGAACATGGCGATGTCCAAAGTAATTTTCCTCCTGCGGTTCTACTTGAGGCCTGTATATGGCATGGGAGGTTCCATCAATGGCTGCTAAAGCAGTAGGAATGTTTGACCAGTTCCCATGTAACTGAAGCCATTTAGTGCGGTGACTGAAGGCAGATTTTTTTCAATTTAATCTCCCCACCGAACACACACCTATATTATATATCATTGGAAAGAGGAAATCGTGTACTATAATACTATGCCTGTCGTCATGAATTGATATGGTCACATATTTTTTAAATTGAGGTCAAAGGTCATATGTAAAAATCTGTGAAAATTTGGGAGGGTTTGAATTTTGACATTTTTTTTTATTTCTAAACTATACCTAAATACAAATGATACTGTTTTGGCTTTATTAAATTTGTTATTATACATTAACCTTAATCATTGAGATTTTGTTTTATCAAAAAATTCCTAAAACGACGTTTTATAAACAAAACTTCAAAAATCAAGTTTTCAACCTATTAAATGTTTTGAGCACCTTAACCTTATGAAAAATTTCAATTTCGGTTAAAAAATCAAGTGTCATGCATGGCAATACTTTAAAATTATTTTTTAAACTATCATTTTGGTTGAGGTATCAAACCAAAGCAATATAACTCTTCAGTCAAATATGACCTCAAATTGAATTTCGGATACTTAAGTTTTTTATAGACTACTCACTGTTTTTGGTTGTTTTTCACAATTAATACTGCTTCCATAGTATAATCTGTTGTTGTGTATTTAACTCTGGTAAATATCTATTATATTATAGGTTTTGTACCTATATCCCCCCTTTTTTTCCTTGCAAAGTACCACAAACTTTAAACGTATTCCATATAAGAAAAAGAAGATGTGATATGATTGCAAATGAGACAATTACATGTAACTTTCCAAATGAGACCAAAAGAGACATAAATTAACAATTATAGGTACCGTACGGACTTCAACAATGAGTAAAAGTTATACTGCATAGTCTTAAATTCCCGAAATGAATAATGTAAAACAAACGAAAAATCTATCGACTTGATTAATATACAAAATAAATAAGAAAGAAACAAATATAGTTTATAGAAACAAACGGCAAACACTGCATTACCGTCTCGTGACTTGAAACAGACACATACAGAATGTGGCGGGTTATAACTTTTTTAAGGGCGCGTCAACACTCCCCTAACCTGGGGCCTGGGACCATGTGTACCAGTGCAAAAAGCTTTATACCTAATCAACCGTCATCCCCATCATCTTCTTTTTCATCAACCGTCACAAGACATGTTTTAATATTTCTACACATTTCACTCATGGCCACAGGTCTACACATGAAAGGTGCTGCTCAAAGCAAACACCTTATTTTGAGTTTTTCTTTACAAGTACAGACAAGGTATTGTAGGAAATCCGAAGACATTTGTTCCTAAAAAATAACAGCTTCAAACCATTCCTATCAATTCATCCAAAATTCAACAGAGCTCTAAAGGGTTTTTGGAAACTGCGATGGCATCCATATGCTTGTCTGCAAATATGATGGGAAAACATTATCCGAGACGAACACACTATCTTGAATTCGCTCAATTTCATGGTTGGCAACACATGAGATAGCGTACTAGCGTCGGACCTCATTTTTAGAAGCTTAAAATCCATTGGCATTCAAAGTTTCAACAAGGTGTTTTAAACAAAACTCATGGTACATTTGTAATGCCAATCCTAAATGAAAAGGAGGGGGGGGGGGGGGGGGGGGGGGGGGGGGGGGGGGGGGGGGGGGGGGGGGGGGGGAAGGCCACACAAACGACTGACTCAACATTTGATTACGCAATTTCTCTGGTGCCATTTTCCGAGAATAGTCTTGGCTGTATGCAATTTCATCGAGTAACCATAAAATGAATTGCAATAAATACGAATGCATTGGCTGAATTGAAGAAGGAAGAGACAATTCATCCGAAGTTGGGTATTCTTCTGTAGAGTCTCGATGTCTTTTCTAAGCATACTTGCAGCGGAATGAAACATCTGTCCGTGATTTGTATCTATTACAGTTGACATTGAGATTCCGAGGTCCGTTTTCAATTGACTAGCAGCTGATATGGCATCTCAAATAGTTTTTTTGCTACTAAATATTGTTATATTTGCCTTGAACTTGTTGAAATTGTTTGACAACTGAATTTCCATAAAAATCAAATGATGAAATTGAGAAAGGAAATGGTGAATGTCAAAGCGACAACAAACCGACCATATATAGAGCAGACAACAGCCGAAATGAGTTTAGACTGCATTTTACAAGTAGAATGTTTTAAATCTGAATCAGCAGGAAGGAAAGATCTATATTTATCAAGTAACGGTGTCATGGGAATAACCATTAAATTGTTTTCAATAGCCAAAAAAAAACTTAGTAAAAGTAGTATCGTGATCTGAGATATCTGCTTCCACGGGTTTGGATTTTTTTTTTTTCGTTTTTAGCAAATAATTTGTAATGCAATCAAAACGACAGTGCTTGAAGTTTAAAAGATGGACGGGAACCTGTTTTAACTTTAACCTTATCTGACACGGATAAAACATTCTTAATACGCTTATCTGATTCAAATTTCAGTGGATTTTTTTAAGCACTGCATAAAATTTAACGACTTTTGTCTTTTCTTTGGACTAAATGAAGCAAGTTGCAACGGACTTAATATATCACGGAATATTTACTGAAACTATCCGTCAATTATTTTGATTTTACAATAAGACTTTTCTGACAAAGTATATTTGATGTTTTATAACAAAAAACCATAGAATATAAACATATTCAAACAACGTATGTGGCATATTTCAGTGTACATTAATGAAAATATGTGTATATAATAACGAAAAAGGTAGTAATTCCATGTATCAGTTGAGAGCAAATTATTGACTAATACACAAAATGTGACGGAAGGCAAGTGATTCAGTTCCGTGTTGAAATTGAAGTTTTTTTCTCATTCTTATTCCATTGATTTCTTAAGGTTTCTTTCTTATTTTGGTTCCGAAATTTTTATCACTTATTAGTTTTATGAATTACTATATGCTTAACATATAATGGGATAATCTTTATAACTACTATGAAGAAGAAACTGAAGTTTGTGTCTAAATTTGCAATTAAAATTACCTCAATTTTAAACAGTCCAAACTTCGCAAATTTTATAGATTAGAAGAAAATAAAATACGGAATAGAATATTTTGACATATAAAATTAGCTCCAGGAAAAACTATTTCCATTAAATTTAAGCAAACATACACAATTTTTCATTTTGAAAAAGGGGGGTTGAAACTCTCCAATATACTACTAGTCATTAAAACGACTTTTTAGAAAAATGTGACCGTACGAAATTTTGACGACAGGGCAAAAACGAAAGAAGACATATTTGTCTTTAAGTTAAGACCATTTTTAGCCGTGTGTTATTTGGGGAGATTAAACTCGCGATCTAGACGACTTTTTACACTTCTGTCACCGCACTAATTGTTGACGGCTATATTTGGTGAATATATTTCCCATAAAATTGGTAAAAGGGCTCTTATATGGGGCGAGGATGGAGGGGGTTAGGGGTGTATTTTCATGTTTCTGCTATTTGTTTTGAACTATTTTTTCTATCTCTTTAATTTACGTTCAGCTGTTCTACTATCAGTATGCTAAAAAAGAATATATTAATAAACAATTTAATATAAAAACGTAAATATGTGAAGTCATGCGTTATACGACTATGCCCTTTTTACCATATGTTTACAAAACGTAAAACAAGATTAATATGATAATTGATAAAAAAAATATAAAAATTTAAACTTTTTTACTTTTTTGTACATGATACTTTATTTGATCGTCTTCTGTGTTATTTATTAAAAAAACTGCTACAGTAAACATCAACGGTATCAAACACACCCATACAGGTAACAAAATATGAGATAGTATTTAAACTTTAAGAGATGAACCCTGTATATCATATTGTATTAATCTTCATCCAACACGAGCGCCAGTAGTCCTATAACATATGACTCCGCATTTTTATTCAATTTTTAACGTTTTTATACTGATATTTTCATTTTTTCTTTTTCGGGTGGCACATTGATAGTAAAATAAAAAATATCAGAACAGTAAATAGAAATAGTAAATAATGCCCCCGAGGTCATATGTTATAGGACTAGAGCGCCAGCAGTAGTATCGACTTTTCTAACACGTCTGATAATCAGGATAATTTTACATTGCGTAACATATTAACTTGGGGGGGGGGGGGGGGTGGGGGGGAATATAACAATAGTAATACAATTTACTGATGGCTGTAGCCGTAATACAAATTATCCGGTGAGCTTTTATATCATGACCTTGAAATGACGCTAATATCTTATGCTAGTTTTCCTTCAAATTTAGAACCTGTGCTTATGTTGCAAGTTGTTACCTTAGTAATTTTAATGTTATATAAGTTGTTGTTTTTCTGTTCCACTGTCTGTAGCAAATAACATAAAACAGACATTGCCAATAAAAATATATTGTTTTAACATGAAAGTATGATGAAGTTAAATCTACCTGAAGACAATAGATCTTTTATACATTTTAACATAACTAATGATGTATTTGTCCACATTAACAAATGCATTTTTTTTCTCTCTTATAACCCAATCAACTGATATCCTTGACTCTTCATAAATTTCGGAAACTACATTTGTAATTTAATTTTCATAACTTTACCTTTGACAATGAGTTGTGGTTTTGGATTTCTTTTTCCTTTCTTTGGTAAATACATGACAAACAAATGTGGATCCTCTTCGGCAACCCATTTCTCCACCTGAAAAAAAATCAATATATCTTACAGAAATTGTTTATAACAAAATGACTAGTTGATTT